>LR750166.1:604937-853118 GCA_902729485.2 Mus minutoides | reverse complement strand
TACAAGCAAAGGGAAAGAAAAACAAAGAGTCAAAGAAAAAGCACCAGAAACACATACAGCAAAGACAAATACACTGGCACACGCAGAACTACCCCAAACACAAAAACCAGAAAACATAATGTATAAGCAAAAACCTTTAGGATAAGAAACAAACAAACAAGAACTGCCCAAACATCATAAATCCAAAACAAATAAATAAATCCCCAATTATTATGGGACCATCTGCTGCTAGTCATGTGGCTGGCCTCATGAGTGGTTCATATATGCCATGTTATTGCATTAGAGAAAAATAATTTTTTACGTGTAAAGGATTATAAATTGAAGGTAGCTTCTGGGTTAAGGACAGGAGCTGGTATCCACTTCCACTGTGAGCACCTTGGCCCCATCAGGCCTAGACCTCTGCAGGCCTTGTGCATGCGATTACAGTCTCTCTGAGTTTTTATGTGCATCAGCCTTGCAGTGTTCAGAAGGCCTTGTTTCTTTGGAGTCATATCCTCTGGCTCTTACAGTCTCTATGCCTCATCTTCCACAGGTTCCCTTAGCTTTAAGGAAAGGGAATTGACTAAACAGCCCCTCTCCTTAGGACTGAGTGTCCATAGGTCTTTCACTCTCTGAACAATAGTGGGCCTCTTTAATTATTCCATACACTGCAGCAGGAAGCTTCTTCCATGATGGTTGAACAAGACACTGATCTATGTGTCTAGCAGAATGTTGTTCAGAGCCTTTTTGTTCCTACATTCCTTTAGCACAGCGGTTCCCAGCCTTCCTAAGGCTGCAACCCTTTAATAAAGTTCCTTATGGTGACACTCAACCATAAACTTATTTCATTAAAACTTCATAACTGTAACTTTGTTACTGTGATGAATACGTAAATATCTGATATACAACCCCTGGGGAGGGTCATGACCCCGCAGACTGAGAGCCACTAAACTTTAGCAGACCTATTGGGTACTGGAGTTTACATTCCATGCTACCTGAGGAGAAAGGTAAACAGCAGCCCAGGAAAGAAGCAAGAAGTCCCTCAACAAAGGAATGGATACAGAAAATGTGGTACATTTACACAATGGAGTAAAACAGTGAATTTTGTCTCTGTAACTCCTGGTATTTTGTTCCCTATTCTAAGGAAGAATGAAGTATACCCATGGAAGGAGTTACAGAGACAAAGTTTGAGCTAAGACGAAAGGATGGACTATCCAGAGACTACCCCACCTGGGGCTCCATCCCATAATCATCCACCAAACCCAGACACTATTTCATATGCCAGCAAGATTTGGCTGAAAGGACCCTGATATAGCTGTCTAGTGTGAGGCTATGCCAGTACCTGGCAAATACAGAAGTGGATGCTCACAGTCATCTATTGGATGGAACACAGCACCTCCAATAGAGGAGCTAGAGAAAGTACCCAAGGAGCTGAAGGGGTGTGCAACCCTATAGGTGGAACAATATGAACTAGCCAGACCCCCCAGAGCTCCTGTCTATAGCTGCATATGTAACAGAAGATGGCCTAGTTGGCCATCATTGGGAAGAGAGGCCCCTTGGTCTTGCAAACTTTATAAGCCTCAGTACAGGGGAACGCCAGGGCCAAGAATTAGGAGTGGGGGGGAGCAGGGTGAGGGGAGGGTATAGGGGAACTTCGGGATAGCATTTGAAACGTAAATGAAGAAAATATCTAATAAAAAATTGAAAAAAATAAAACAATGAATTTAATATAGCTTTTGTAGCATTCCAGAACTCACTTAAGAGCAGTTATCCAAAGTGTCGCAGCTGCTCATTGACATCGTTGACAGGTGATAGCACATGGCTACTCGCTGCTCATTGACATCATTGACAGGTGATAGCACATGGCTACTCGCTGCTCATTGACATCATTGACAGGTGATAGCACATGGCTACTCTTAGGCCATTTTGCTTGCATCAATTTTTTTTTTTTTTTTTTTTGGTCTGAGACAACATATTTTATTTTCCCGAACTTCCTTTTACATCTCTGGATAGCCCTTGGTTTTTCCTCTCTCTGGACCTTCCTTCCTGGTGTCTCATGTAAATGGATTTCCTTGACCCCTTCCTCATCTTTAATATCTCCCCTTGGGTGTTGACATCCACACCACAATTTTGTTGTATCTACTAAAGATGAATCAACTACTCCTAGAGACTCGGTTCCCAAACTATGCAACTAATTTCTTGACATCTGTATGCACATCTTAAAAGCACCGTGAACCAAACTAGCTAAAAATGTAAGGGATTTTTTTTCTGCACCTCAAACCTAATAGTCCTCTAATGCCTCTGTAAACAGTGATGTAATGACTATCTGGATTGTGCATTCAGGGGAGTGACTGCTGTGTGATTTTTAGAAACAGGAGGCAGATATGAGTTTTAGACCTCAAGAAGATTATTTTTGATTCACTTTGAAGAGAGAACAGATTGCTTGGTAGGAGAGGTGGACCTGAATGACCACCTCTAGGATAGAATGACATACCGAGTCTCCTAGAGACTCGGTTCCCAATCTATGCAACTAGTATGTCCTGCTCATGACTCTAGAGAGAATTTATACTTGATTTTTCTATCGACCTATCATGTCTATGGAGAATTTATACTTGACGTTCTGTCTGCCTAGAGTACTTGTACATTTCCATTTACTGCAGTCCCTAGTCTGTCTCAGTCTACAGCTCATTCTTCAGTTTCTTAAGGATGACCTCTTTCAACTTTGTTGAGTCCAAGGTGGGTTGTGATTATATTTGTTATGGTTAATTTTATAATTATCTTGACATGTCTACCATCAAAACAGAAAAGTCTACCTTCCATCCAAAGAGACTATGTCTGCTTTTTCTCAAAGGTGTATAATATCTAGCAACATATGCACAAAGGATTTTTTCATAAATATTTGTTGAATAGTTAAACATCAGCAAATGAGTTAGTGAAAAGCCATGGGGTACATAAAAACTTCTAAGCAAGCTATCTGAGTCAGTAAAAAATTATGTAACTTTCCCCTATTTTTATAACAACTTACCAAGCAGAAATTCAGATTCTGGCTCAAATACGGATTCAAAATACTTTCATTTAAATAGGTTATTTACATGGTCCAGGCATTTCTAGATAACTTTAGTATGTGATATAACATGTTTTCAAAGTTTAAATTGAACTAAGGCTGTTGTCGATTATTTTGAGCAATTATTGACAACTTCTCTTCAAAACATATCTCAAATTCTATCTCTCCCTTATTCTTGTGTCACTGTTTTAATCCAGGCCACTGTTATCTCTTGCTTTGACATTGGTTGGATATTCCTTGTTATACGTTAGTTCCCTCAGAAGTCCAGGTCATGCATAGAAGCTAAAATAGACTGTTTAGGAAATATATCAGGAATAAATGTTCCATCTTTCAACATCCAGTTGCAAACAACCAGTCACTCACTGCATAAATTGATAAATTGTTGATTAAGCTTATAACATTGTAGTTCAAGAACATGGGAAGAAAAGTCGCCAATTCTCCCAGTGATTCTCACTCAAGTTAGATCATCTGAATGTCCAGATGTGGCTGGCTCAGTGCTGTGAGGGCTTGATCTGCTGCTATTGTTCCTCTAAATGATGTTTGTCTAAGACATCTTCCTCACATCGTTTAGTCGCCAGGGTACAATGAATGGAATAGATGGCTGTGTACAGATAGTATGTTTCTCAACACATGCAGCTCTCTAAATGGGTTTTTTGAATTCTCTATATCATAGGTCTTGGAGCAGACATTTTTCTTACATAATCACTGGTATGTTCCAAGGTATCTGATGGGCAGAAGTTACATGGCTTTTCCTAACCTGTACTTATTTAAGAGCATCACTTCAGTGTATGCAAAAGAAATAAGAGACCACAGCCATCTTAGAATCAAGGATGGGAGTTTATACTCACTATTTAATGGAATATGGAATTATTTTTGGCATTTCAATTCTTGATGCTTCTCATAAACCCCAAATCATTGTTTCATTCATATTTCTAAGTGCATACTGTTATCTTTGACGATGTCATCACTGACATGTTTATCAATCCTGCTGCCTTACTCTTCTTAATTTTGCTGCACTAAATTTATTTATCAGATATACTTACTTTTCTATACATTTTATGCCTCACTCCTTACAACTTAAGATCTAAGATCAGCTGTTAGTTTTCACCTTTTTATCTTTTTTATCTTCTACTGTCTATAAATGCAGATTAACATCCCACACTTACTAGATGCTTTCTTCATGAAATAAGATAATAATTCCTAACCACTCAATAAAGTTGATTAATAAAATGCTGCCTCTAGAAAGTATTCCTGGAGTATCTTTAAGACATTACACACTTACTATAGCTGAGACTATCAAGAGTTGAGGATAAAATGGCAGCTCTCAAGAGGTTACCTAGAGCTGACTCAATTTCAGAATTGGTTCTGAACATAGAAATGTATGTCTTGATTCTTTGTGGCTCATTTAATAGATAGAATAAGCCTAGTTTTTTAGGATAAAAGATTTGAACTGGTTAAGACAAGTTTNGCATATCTTACTGGATACTGTTATTGCCCTTTGAATAACTACTTGCATAGACTAGTAATTATTTTGTATGAGTTTAGTAGCAAAGAAGTTTGATTAAGTTTCATCTATTATTTACCTCTTCATAAGTGTTTTCTGTATTATAAAACCATCTCCAAGAAAGTTGTTGGGTAATAATTATTTGAGTCTTTTATGTAACCATATATTAGTATTAGGAAGGCAATATTATAATCTACCCAGCAGGAAAAAATACTTTTACTATTAATCTGCATGAAGTATTTACCTCACATTGGAACTGACCAGTAGTGAAATTGTTAATACAATTAATCTTGGTCTCTTTACCAAAGAAAGACACTGAATTGATTATCTGTGTATTATGTTACATTGCATTGGAAAGAGAAGTTTACCCCCCAAATACAGGCTATTAAACTCTAGGTTTATTTAAAATAGAGGTTTTAAAATGCTGATAATCTTAACAGAATAGATATGTCCAAGACATCATACTACAATGGCAATAGAATCTAAAAGTTTTCACCAGAAACCAGTGTCCCACAAAGTGTATCACCTGCTTCAAGAACTCTTGCGTACTTATTCACACCCTAACTGAGATGAAGTGAAATCACAGTCTCTGGGGGCGGAGAATCTCTCTGCATTTGCATTTTGGAAAAATATTCTTTACTAGATACTTCATATACAACAAAAACTCATGTACTCAGCTATGTACTATGAGCTGATGTGACAGTCATGTGAAATTATGTCTAAGAAAAGAATAGAAAAAAAAAAACCCTGAGTGACGAATTGACATTACTGCCCAATTCATTTTCCATAACCTTATGAAAATCTTGGATTCTGTGACAGTGATGAACAAAAGATGAAGTGGGATTCACTGAGAGAGGACAGAAGGGATTTTTGTCTGTGGACCACTGGCATCTGCTAAGACAACCAATGCTCCTGGCTGCAGAGCTATACAACGAGCAACAGTGTTACAGGGTTGCATAGTGAAAGCTTTGACTTTATAGTCACAAGGACTTTAAAGTAAACTCAGAATACTAACGTGTTTTTTTTTCACTTTATAATCTATTTCATGTTGGAAGTAGATCAGTACTTCTTAAATGTAAACAGTATATTGTTATTTCTGCTTCTACAATTTCATCAGTTCTCCTAATGTTGATACCTAACTCCTTCCTTGCTTTGAAAGTCTGTGATTTGATTCCCCTGTATTTTTCTAATTTCCTCAAAATCCACTGCTAACTCAAACTGTTTTATGTTGTCATTTTTTAATCCTTAAAGAAAGCCAACTTATTTTCTGCCTAAGGACCTTTACATATGCAGTTTCCTGAGTGACTCACAGTCCTTGAATCTGTGTATACAATGTCAGTTTAAGCAGCATTTTCTCAGGCAAATATTTCTTGATTGCACTGCAGTTGTTACCACATCAAGATTTCTCAGGATTTTCTACTTCAATTCCCACAAAAATGTTTGTTAAACCGAGTATTTTCTGCTTTTCCTCATCTCGCTCTTCCTTGCTTCACTGCCAGTAAGCCAGGCAGAAATCCTCCTTGATTTCTTAGGATCTCATAGAGTTTTCTCACTGCCTGACTGGTCTTGCACTAACTCTCCCTGCTTTTCTTCATAGAACCCACATGCTTGAATGCATTCTTCCTTGTCTGCATCTTTGGTAACTACTGTGTTAACTGCTCTGTTTTCAGAAATATACAGTGTAATCAGGCACAACCCTGTAACTTCATAATTAAATCAAACAACCTCCCTTGTAAAAATGCAAATATGGAAAGTCTTAGAAGCTGAGGTTCTTTGGACAATGAGTAAATCCATTGGCAGAGATGAGCTGGGCTAGGGGCTGACTTTTATTGCAAGCATGAGTTCAGATGGTAATTCTGGTACTTGGAAAGCAGAGCCAGGGAATTCTTTGGGGAAAGGTAAGTTGCTTGAATAAGCAGACCTGATGAGTTCTGGAGTCAAACAGAGATCCTGCCTCAATAAACTAGAAAACAGAGGGATAAGAAAGGCTTCTTCCTTCTCTAGAAGTGATGAGCAGGAGGATAGTATGGAGAGCAGGAGTTATCATTGGATAAATGAGCAAACTATCAGGAGAAATGTTTTTAGTCAGAAGAAAATACATGTTAGATCTCTACAAGAGACGAGGACGCAGAAGAAAACAGAAAGTCTAGATGGAACTGCAGAGAGCAGGGGAAGAGGCTGGTCTAATCTGGAGGAGTATGAGCCCTGCTAAGCACTGTGGCCTTTATCCTGTGACAAAAAGGAAAGCTCCTGGATAGTTTAGGTCTGAAGAGGTTGGGTTAGAGCAGGAATGAAAGGACAAGCCAATTTGCATTCAAAAAAAGTTATCTCAAGGTTCATTGTCAGATTTTTTTTTAAATAGGTCTGCTGCGAGCTCAAGACTCTTCATATGTGCTTATATTGGTGTCAGAAAAGTTGTTACCCTCACAGGGTCTTAAAAAGAGTATCATGATTCTACTTGAACTAAATTTGTGATCTTTAATTCTTTCACAGCTATCTGTTCCCAATACACTTAGGTCTATTCTTACCCATCTCCATTCTTCATTTCATGCCTGCTTGCATCTCCCCAACTCCCTCGATGACATGCAGTGTCTCCCTGCATCATTAGCCATCAAGTTCTTACTTACTCATGGTTCAGTTTTCTGAATTGTTTCTTATAGCTAATATGCTGACAATAAAGCATGACACCACATTATCCTACATAAAGCTATTTTATTCTTTCATGGGCATGCTTGTTGTCTTTTTGGTGTATTTACCTCCTCAGGGATATGTGATTATAGACCACAGGCTCCAAGCTCACGCTGTTCAAACAGTAGGTAATGAGAATAGACTTCTTGAATGCTTAAAGTCAACTCCTAGCTCTACAAGGTAATTGAGAAAGACTTCTGGGCAAACATGAATGCATTTGAATGCAGTTAAATACTATTGATCATTAACATGGATATTAGCATGGCTAGAACATATATTTAAGTCGCATCTAGAAAATCAAAGAATGTAAATTTGGATAAGGAAATCTAACTTGCAAATTTTGTCTATAATTATTTTTTAATTTGAAATTATTTCAATGTGCACAAAAGACCTTAGCATCCCCAACTACCCTGGTTTGATATTGGAGATGATGCAATTAGATTTTACCTCAAACATCCACTCTCTAATTTTATCACCAATTTGTGGACCTTGTCTGCCAAATTCTAAATGGTGGTTTCTATTCCCCTCATCCTATCTATATTCACTAATTGGAATCCTTTTTCTGGGAGCTTTCTTCTCTCCTTTTCTTGTTCACTGTCGAGGAAAGAAGTCACAGTGTGTATTGTTAATCCTAAAATCTCATAGTCTACTTCAATGAGTCACCCAGATACTATTCAAGTGTAAATTCATAGAAATTCTCCAGTCCTGGAATCAACACTCTGTCATTGTCAGGTTGAATGTTCTCAGATGGCAGAGAAAAGTTGCATGGCTTGCTTTGTGGATGACAAGTATTCTGGGGTATCATAGGGGCTTAATTAGTGTTTGTAGATCATAGACAATGCATCAGCACTGGGGCTGGGAATGGAAATTGGATAGGAGAGTAGTAGTTACAATGAATATATGACACTTCAGTGACCTTTCTCAGGTGTAGTCACTAGGAGAGGCAAATTGTATAGTGTCCTGCATGCTACAATTCTACTAATGGGATTGCTTGTGAAAGTACAACTTTTGATTGAGTTTTTAGATGTGGTGTCTATGCCATATTTATGGTTGTTGAACTGAGAAATAAACAGGTCAAATACTTAACTTTTATATAAAGTGATACTATATAGATAGATATAGATATAGATATAGATATGTATGTATATCATGCCATACACACATGTCATCACCAATCAGTCACTAAGAGTATGGAGTAATAGAGAATTATTGTTCCCTTTTCCTACAAATTACAAATAAAATACACTGACTTCCTGAATTTAAGCCTTTTGTTCCATCCTCAGGATCATTAGGTGCGTGCTTCATCCTCCCTATTCTTGAATTCAGTGATTCCATATTAATGAGTAGCTTCCTGAATTGTACTATTGACCTGTGTCATAGAGGTCAAGATGGGTTCATCCAATGCAAGTGAATGCTGAGAGTTTAGTACTCTAAGCTGCTCTGAGGTCCTCATGTGCCCTGTGTCATTGATGGGGACATGTGGACAAAGATATCTTATCTGGAGTGCTCTATGGATGGTGTACAGCTGCTTTTGAGGGTTATGTATTATGAGAATATTGTTAGGCTGTTCTGAGATGTGAGGTTCTCCAGTATTCACAGAAATGGTTGAGCATTAGTCAGTACTGACCTTGCTACAACCTCATTCCCATTCATCTCCTACTCTTGTCTTTTTATTAATTTACCCCTTGACATGTAATATAGCAGGAAGGGTAGATTGGAGGACACTCATCTATTTCCTAAGGATTTTATTTAAAGCATTTTAATTTACCATAAGTCTCTTCCTTTCCTTTGAAAATCAAAATTAGAAAGAATTATTTCCCAACTCCCTGTTAGATTTCTGCTCGTGTGTGTGTGTGTGTGTGTGTGTGTGTGTGTTTTCCTGAAGAAATGAGAACACAAGGATTTAGGTGTTCAGACAGAAAGAAGAAACAAAATTTAAAGGAATGGGCAAGAGATGATTTGCTAATATGTTAGGAGTGCCTTCTGCAGTTTATTACTGACTGTTCTTCTAAATGTTGATCCAAGACATATGACATTATCTAAACTGGGTTTATGTGTTCCACCAAAATTCTATAATCATGAAGAAAATGTTTGAGAAGTAAAAAAGAAAAAAATCTATGTAAATATACTTAGAAAATAAAGAAAATAGAATATAAGTTAGTTTATAATGTGGATATTTAAACTTATATAAAATAGGACATATAATATTCTGTACAACTCAATTATTAATAATATTTACACAGTATTTCCAATGAAAACACTAAGTATAAATGTTAATTAAATCAGACTAGTAATAGAAATAAAGTCATAGGATTGGTATAGTGCTTTATTATAGTTTGAATGAGAAATGGCTTCCATAGGCTTATCCATTTGAACACTTGGTGCCCAGACATTGGCATTCTTTAGGAAGGCCATGAAGCCTGTGGAAAGAAAAGATTTGTATTGATGTATTGATGTATTGATGGAAGCAGTACATCACTGGGAGTAGACATCCTGGTCTCTATTGCTCCTTCCTGTGTGCAGGTGAAATGTAAGCTCTCATTCCTGCTCATGATGCCATACCTTACCTACCACTATGGAATCTATCATTTTGGAACCAGAAGCCAAAGTAAAACCTCTCTTCCTAATCTTGTTTGTGGTCATGGCATTTTTTCTATGTTTTTAATTTTATTTTTGTGATTATCATATTACCTTATTTCACCCTGCTGTCTTTTAAATGCATATTCTCTTTTTGGATGTAATTTTTGTAGCAGTTACCTATGCACATACATGTATATTCCTAAAGGTAACCTGCTCAGTCTGTATGATACTTTTATGTACGTTTTGAAACTGACCTTTGGTATTGGACAGCCAGCTGGTGTGTGCTTCCCTGGAGAAGACTCTTTCCTCCACTGTCAGTATCCCTTTGTTATCTGTAGTTCTTGAGGCCTCATTGTTACCCTTGTTGTCCTTGGCAGTCATGTTAATGAGGCTTTATGTGTGTAGCTTCTGACATTCCTAGGGGACACAGTCGACACCAACCTCTTAAACCTCTGACTCTTAGAATCTTTGCTTCATCTTCTGCAATGTTTCCTGAGCCTTGGGTGCAGGGTTTTCTTGTAGTTGTATCCATTGAGAGTAGGCTCTACAATGTAGTGTTTTTATTGGCTGTATTCTTATGTAATGGTCTCCTTCTGTTGCAAAGAAGACATTTCTTTGATGAGGGGTGAAACATATATTTATCTGTGGATATAATCACAAATATTGAGAATCAAGTTAAAGATTATGCTAGTTTAGTAAGCTGGTAGTTTTGGTTCTACTATATGCTTAACTAAAATTTAAAAAATTGATAAAGGTATAACAAAAGTTAGTCTCAGAAATTCCACTTCTCAGAAAAGGGGTACATAATATATAAGTTTTTATAAAACTTATTCACCTACAAAATAGTATGATCATATGATTAAAAACTATTTTGTAAATTGTATTTTGTCTATCATGTAGGATAGAACATCTTTCTTTGTCAGTGTGTATGGATCTCCCACATTTTAATTGAGTATATAACATTTTATAGATAGATTTATATCCAATATAGAATATAAAGTATTTTGGTATGTAATTATTAAATGTTTTGTTTGTTACCCCTCCTTCAATTAGTACAACCGTACAAGTGCTTCAGTAATATACATTTTACCTTGTTTTCTAAAGACTTAATTTTATTTATATGTATGTGCAAGAAGGTAAATATGAGTGCAGGTGCCTATGAAGGCTAAAATAAGTTATTTGATCCCAGGTGCTGAGTCCATACTCACCATGCCACATGGGTTTGGGGACTCTAGCCTATCACCTGCAAGAGTAACTAGAACTCTTAACCTCTGAGTTAATATCCAGTCCCAGGAATATAGTAAACTCTTAATAAGCAAATATTGGCTCAAGGGGGTATGAGCATTCATTTTACAGGTTATGACTAAAGAGTCCGCATACATGATAGCTTTAGGTAGTTCCACTAGCACTCAGTACATCCACTCAGTAGCCTGATGTGCTTTTGCTACTGTTATTTGCATGTTAATAGAAAATCAACCGTGTATGGAAATGTTTCATATGTGGTACTGTGGACTGGACTTTGTATGTTGAAAGCCTAGGTCCAGTGTGACTATGTACAGGGAGCCCTGTGAAAACGCGATGACGATTCCTTGGGATGATAAGAGTAGGACCTAATCTGACAGCGATGGTGGTATTTATGAAAACGAACATGAAACAATAAGCCAAAGAACATAAAAATACCTTCTCCTTAACTTTTGTGCACCATGTCTTATGGATAACTCGTCTGTGTCCTCAAATGATTTTTTTCATGTATCAGTGTTAACTGAGTTAGCAGAGATAAGAATAGCAACTTTGATTACATTTAACACTAAGGGCTATAGTTTCAAAAAGGCTAGTTAAATCTAAGAGAAAATAGACTCTCTCTCTCTCTCTCTCTCTCTCTCTCTCTCTCTCTTTCTCTCTTTCTCTCCCTCTCCATCAACTTGAGTATGATAGAGAATTCTCCTATGTGCAGTCCAAGAAGGGAGGCCTTGGTCTAGGACACACACAGCTGCAGAACTAGCAGGTATTTGCCTTATTTAAACCATTCTTTAGGTGGTATTTGAGTATGATAGCTCAGTACAGTGACACATGTTCTATTTCTTGTGTAACTGCCTCAGTGCCATCAGGTTGCACTCTTTCTACTTTACAGATGAGGCCAAGATTATACATCTCTTTATTAGGGAAGCTAGGGTTGAATTTCAATTTTAACTGAGTCTCACAATCTTTAGTTTTGAAAGACTTGTATTTTAAATCCATTTTCAAAGGTAAGGATCAATTTTGCCTAAGGCTAAATATATACATATGGTTATTTGGGGGTCAGGAATTTTATCTGAAAAAAAAGAAGCAGCCCTTTAAATGTTCCAATGAGATGTGTATTTTGATGCCCTTTGATAAAGTTCTATATCACCTAAATGGTGGGTGCTTTTCTCAGTCTTGACTTTAAGCATGATTATACCTAATTCTTTTATATATGATTACTGTATGGTTCTTTAATTCAGTCTTTCAATCTCTCTTTTCTATGCTAATTAATACACTGGTTTTTTTTTCTGTCTTTTTTAATGAAAAAGGTCCATGTAATAAAAGATTAACATTGTATCTTCTTGCAGTATACTAGCAAAATGGGTTGCTCCCAGAAGACTTTCATTAGTGCCATTAGTCTTAGAAACACTACATTTGTCTTGAGCGTGAAGCCTGATATTCAGTGGTTCCTGGAGACAGTTTCCATACCTGGATAGAGCAAGTCAAAGGTATTTAGGGGGAAACCCACATCATTATTTATATCAAAAGGAGAGATGCTTTGTGAAAAGCAATATTTTCTTCCTTTCAAAATTCATTTTGGCATTTTGTTGCTCAGAATAGAAGAGTTAAACTGATATTATCAGAGAAATTACTCAAAACCCATTCCCCTGTCATAGTACATATTTCCCCCTTCGTGATTTCAAATACTTCTCAACAAACCAAAATGAATTAAAGTCATAAGTAATGTGTTAATAACATGTAAACTCAATATTTTTTCATAAAACTCATTAACTAAAATCCATTGCATACAATAGAGACTATTACTAGAGAAGCTGAAAAAAAAAAATCAACATTTATTTGCCGAATGTTTCAAAGATTTGAGTGAACTTTTGACCAGAGACAGTTTAAGGAAAGATGACTTGTTTTTCTGTCATATTCAGAGAAAATCATGTAGCTCTTAACATCAGCTCACATTTCCACAAGGATTCATCCAGCCAAGAGTGAATCTTGTACTTGTCTTTCAATAAACGAATCAAACAGTACTTAAGAATTACTCTCACGTCTATCATCCGCAGGAAAGATGAATTATCAACACTTTCATTGTGTAGAGTGTAATGACTCCTCTGCTCAGAGCAAAGGCAGGGTGCTCAGTAGAAAAATGAACTGCAAACTTCTCCAAATCAGTTAGCTCATGGGGTGAGTGTCCAAAGCACAGATGCCCACACTCACCCTGAGGGTTGACTCAGCCGCTCAAGATGGAGGTGAGGCACGGCTGCCATCTGAAGCCTGCATGGAAGCCCACTATGATAAGAGGATGTACAGATGACAGCAGGGAAGATGAAGGAACTTGGCAGCCTCAGGAGCTTTGCAGAGAACTGACACCATTACAATCTGGAGACTGGCACCCTGGGTACATACTCCACAGTCCCCAAAGATAAATAGTGCTAGAATTCCAGCAAGAAAGCTATCAAAATGTCCCCTGCCTCTTGTGTGTGCCCAAGCTCCCAATTCCATTTTTCAGATGGGGATAACTGTCCTATCTCATGAGACTTTCAGGAGGATAAAATGAGGTAATCCATATGAGACGTCAGCTCAGTGTCTGGAACAGCATTGTTCTCAGTACATGCTCTCCGACTGCTTCATTGGTGATGACATGGGAGCATCCCTTTGCCTTTCAAGAGCTTACTATGTTATTAGCCTACACAAAGCAACAATAACGGAACTCAAATGGCACATGGTAAACATCAGATGAAGTGAGGAATGAGAATACTAATACAGTCTTCCTGGAAAGTGCACTGAGCTTGAAATCAAATGCCACCCTCTGGGTATGCTTCCTCTTCCACCGGGTGCAACTGCTTGCATGCTCTGTAACTGTCTTTTCATGACAAAGGAGAGAAGTTGAAGGCTGTCTGTGTCTGGGTGGTGTTGCATTGTTATTGTTTAAATTGAAGAAACATGTTTCACTTATATGCATATATGTGTGTGTACAAAGGAGAGAGTGAAAGAGAAACAGAATAAGTGAGAGAGGGGAAGAGGGATTGAGAGACAGAGAGAGTGGGAGAGAGAGAGAACAATAAGAGTGTAAGAAAAGGGGCCAAGAGAGAGAGAGGTTAGATAGATGATAGATAGATAGATAGATAGATAGATAGATAGATAGATAGATAGATAGATAAGAAGGCAGACAGACAATCAGACAGATAGATAGGGAACAGTAACAAGGAGGATATAGGGAAGGATGCCTGTCAATCATCTAGTGAGGAAGTAAAGAAAGGTTGTCCCTCCCCTGAGACTGAAGGAACAGATATTAGGGGTTTGGAAGCTTTAAGCAGTGCGGTGTGTGGCCTTGACAGGAGAGGGAAAAGAGCTAGCTGCATAGTCCTTATTTTTCTGTAAACAATGAGCTGTGGTCATCTGCAGAGATTGCAGGGAAAACAAAGAGGAAGGAAGCTGAGACAAACCCAGAATTTTAATAAGTATAGAAGAGATCCCAAGAGCTCTAAAGTATCCCTTACTTTACAAATCATTTGGACAGTAATCCTGTTTTTTTTTTCTTTTTGGCAAATTATTGAAATCCGGCAGCCATTTGAACATAATTCGTTTTCAAACTAGATCACACTCTGGGAGAACCAATATTGTATTATTTTGATGCAGACTTTTATAAATAGCAATAAAATATTCTTCCATCCAATCATAAAGAATAGATTCATATAAAATCCTCTGTTCAATTAAAAATAGAGATGTCTTCTAAAACTACATTCCAAATATAATTTCTTCCAAGTCCTTACTTTAAAATATCCCTTTTTGGTATTGGGTAACCAATTAGTGTGATCATCCTTGAAGATTCTTCTCTCTCAGTATACAGATGAGTAACAATATACACACTGAACATGTATTTAGGAATCTATATGGATAAACATATAGAAATATATATCTATGTGCTTATAATAGCAAATAATGAAAAAAGAGGTCATGGTTTGACAAAGAGTAAAGAGTTTATGGAGGGTTTGGAAGAGGAAAAGGAAGGAAGAAGTGTTATTCCCTTAGATGTTATAACCTTTGATAGAGACAGAAGAGGTTAAAAACATCTATTTTATTCCCTCATAATTTTAATTTCTGTTTTTATTAGACAATTTGAGGACTTTTGTAAGTAGAAAGAAGCCAAGAATTTCTAAAAGAAAAAAGTAATCACTAAGAAATATAAATAGTAAATATTCATGCCAAGAAGCTAACTACCTTTTGTATTTTTCCTGACTTAACCTTTAACCAAAGAAAACAAACAAAAACCAAAATAACCACAAAAACCAAAAACCAGTATTCTATTCGGTGTAAGTTAATGGACAAAAGGCCAAAGAACCAAGAAAAGATTGTCAAGAGAAGCATCAAACAGCTAAGAGATTCGAGGAAAGCCCTGGGGTGAATCACTGTGCACTTGGGCCAAGAGGCTTATGTATGCAGAACTTGAAATACAGTTGAAAGCTTAAAAGGTGAGGTGATAAGAAAATGCAGCACAGGTCATAAAAGCTCTGCAAGGGTCTAATCACAAGCTGGAGTGGACTTCAAGAAACAGAGCACTGCTTTAGTGAAAGTCAAAAGCAGAATAAAAAGCAAAATAAGATTCCTTTTCCAAGAAGGAATCAAACACAAACTTTATCTTCAAAAGCAACGAGAAAAAAATATAAGGTGAGAAAATAATTATTTTTTATTAATTAGTATCCAGTGTCTCTAATTCCCATCCTGGATTTCATGAGAATGTGTGAATATATAATTCACACATTCAATTTAATTCATGTGATCTATTTAGTTCAATTTAAATAACGTGATCTATAGCTGTCCTGGAGTGTATAAACTGCTACCCAGCAAGCAGAGTGTGCCTTCTTATACCTGTGCAATAAAATGTGAGTATGCTTGTTGTGTGTCAGTGTAAGAAAGAGTTGACATAATGGAAGTGAAGCTATTGGCTCGGAAAAGCCTGTGTGCAAGGGTGACTCAGCTGACGCAGGAGGGTGGCTGCCATTGGTTGAGAAGAATGGCTCATTCTACTAACATATTTGAAAAAAAATATAGGACTGAAGATAAGTACCTGCTTCTGTCTAGGAGTCCAGAATTTGGAAACACACTAGGAAGATGATGTCTGCATGGACATCTTCCAACAAAAACTTCTGGCATCAATTTTCTCATGAGCTTCATAATAGACAACCATCACGCATATTATCATAATTGGACACTGAAGGAATTGTGTAACTCTTGTTGGACAGGACTCTTGGAAAATATCATTTGGTTTCCTTCCGATCGAGGAAAGAATCCAAGTGGTGTTTTACCACTTCCGTTACAACTGCTTTACTTTCTGAGTCCTCCTGCCTAACAGAGCCATGGTCAACCAGAAGGTGGCTAATATGAGCAAAACTATAATTTCATAATGTCTTCTATATATATCAGATTAGCTACACTCGTTAAATCTCAACAATATGGCCACCTGAACAAAGATGGAAAACTGACTATACGAACTGGCATGCCAACATGGATGGTGGAAATCTCAAAAGGCCACACCTGGAAATGAACAGCCACAGCAAATAAAGGCTTCAGAGAGAGGGAGAATCAGTCTTCTCTACAGAGAAGCCCTGTCATAGGTTATCTAATTCAAGCAGTCAGCCTAAATATACATATACGTGTTAGAAACATTAAACGAGCTTAGTGGATAAAAACACATATATATGTAAATGATGTAAAGTGCATATACATCATACATTCATAATACACACAGATATACATACTTATATAGAAACAAACATATATTATCTGAGTAAAAATATACTTATATAGAAACACACATATTCTCTGAGTTTTTGACTCTTTAAAAATGTTTAAATATTAAGTACCTGGAAGAATTGGAGGTTTATATAGAAATATTCAATAAGCTATCTCTTCTTTCTATTGTTTATAAAATAATTACTAATGAATTATAAGAGAAGAAAAATTGGTAATATGAACATTTTAAAGGAAAATATGATTTGTAGGAAGGAAAATATTTTTATTTAAAAAAAATCACACATAAAATATAAGCTAGAAGAGGTGGCTTCTGGTAGGCTCCCCATGCTGGCCATACCCATGTGCATATGTCCATGGTATCACTAAGTGGACTCAGTAGTTTTATTTTAAGGACATGAATATCTACTGCACTGACCTAAAACCACTTAGAGTCCAACCTTACAGCCAGTTCCTCTATTCACCTGCCTTTCAGTCATCCCATCCATAATCTCAAACTGTGATAATGTTACTCTGACCTGGAATTCCAGATTGGAACACCTAGGACTACGTCAATTCACTGCTTTGACCCAAGACTACCTAAAGCCTGATCCAGAATTTCAGTTAGTCACCCCCAGTGCCAGTCTATCTCTCAGCTCTCTGCCTCCCCATAACCATGCCTGATGAGACTTACATAGATTTTGGCCATGAACTCCAAAGAAAAACCCCTACACCTATTTCTCTGCCCGTATAATAAGGCTGTTTATCAGCCCACCCTATAACAGCTTGTCTCTAGATCACCAGTTAGAGCTGGACAGAGCAAGTCTTTCTGCCATCTACCTATAAGCTATTTCACTCACCTTTCAGCTCTGTGACCCATAAAGTTCACACCATAACCGAAAGCCAGGAGCCAATTTTCCAACCAGCTTACATTTCAACCAACCTATAAACAGAACTGAGCCAGGACACCATGGAACATGATCTGAAACTCCAACACAGTCCTGGGACCATATCTACAGTCTGACCTACAATCCAAATAGGTAGCCCCAGAGGCAGACTTCTCACTCACTGCACCACTTCAGGACCACATGAAAACAAAATAAAAACTCTAGACACAGACGTCGAATTTATCTGTAGCCTAACTTCTGACATCTTATTTGCACATCAACACAGAGTGGTTTCAAGATGAAAAACTAAGAATCAACCAGCTGTTCCACAAACTCACAAGTTGGGAAAACAGCTAACAAAGATTCAAACATCTATTCAACAAAGTTGAGACTAGATATTCATTCCAAGAAATACCCCCAATACCTTACTCCAGATACCTAGATTATATTGCAAAAATACAAATGACGTGAATAAGCTAGAAATATGTCTCTTCCAGAAATTAACAAATTCTTCATAATGTTCTCTTAGAAAATTAACTTTGCTAATTAGTGCATAAGACAACGACTTCAAAATAGCAATTATAAATATTTTCAAGGAACTCAAAGATTATTAGAATAAATGCCTGATTGAAAACTATCAGAACACAAACAGGTCAATGAAATAAAAATATTTTAAATGCAGACGAGAATTTAATAAGGAGATAGAATCTCTAAAGAAAAGCAGAACTAAAGTAAAAGTCAAATTGAAAACCTGGTAAAGTTGTGGTGATTTCAATAAGAATAGACACCATTGGTTTGTATTTGAAAGCTTAGTCACCAGAGTTGCACTCTTCAATAGGATCAGAAATATTATGAGGTATGGCCATGATGGAGTAAGTATGGCACTGGAGGTGGGCTTTGAAAACTCAAACTTCAAAACTCTCAGTCTCTCTCTTGGCCTGTGGATCAGGAGGTAGCACTTAGCTTCTTCTCCAGCACGATGCCTGTCTACTGCCATGCTCCCTACCCCCATGCTCCCTGCCATGATAATAGATAATAATGGTTTAAGTCCCTGAAACTGTAAGCAAGCCTCTCCCATATTCTTTCCTATATAAGAGTTGCCTTGGTAGTAGTGTCCCTTCACAGCAACAGAACAGTGTCTAGGAAAAGGTGGAAGAAAACTCAGATAGAATCAAGTGAAATACAGAATATCAGATTTCAAAAACAGTAGAATAAATGGATTACTCAGTTAAAAACGAAAACAAAAACAAAAGCAGAAGAGCAACCAGGAGCTGTGGATATGATAAAAAGGTTAAACCCAACAATAATTGTTATAGAAGAAGAAGAAAGTCAGATCAAAGACATAGGAAATATTTTCAATGAAACCATACTAGAAAATGTCCAAATTGAAGGAAAAAGAACCCTATCAAGATTCGGAGGCATACCCTGCACCAAATAGAATTAGAGAACAAATTCTACATGACATATAGTAATCAAAATAATAAATGTACATTTAAAAAAAAGGATATTAAAAACTAAAGATAAAAAGACCATGTCACTATAAAGGCAAACCCATGAGCATAGCAACTGACTTTTCAATAGAGACTTTGAAATCTGAAAGGGCCTTGATTTATTTCCTACAGGTTCAATGAGACCACAGATGACAGCCTGGACTAGCAGTTTTACCTAGCAAAATTGTAAGTTATAATAAAAAAATGTTTTGTGATAAAAACAGATTTAACAAATTTATGCACATCAAACAAACTCTATAGAGCATATAAAAAGAAATAGTCTGGTCTAAAGAAGATTAAACAAAACCAAGATGATAAAAGAAATATATAACCTCAGAACAGTTAACAAAAGGGGGGCTAACACGACAACACCTCAGAATTGTCTTAATTTGTAAAGTCTAATAAATCTATTTTGTTCATAGAAGAAGGCACTCCTCCTCTAGGGGAGTCCTAATCTTGTTCTATTTCTAACCATATTTAGGACTGGATAGGAATGCATGCTGGAGATAAGTATCCAATCTTCCAGAGGCTTATCCAGAATAAATCCTGAATAGCTCTCTAAACTTTTAAGGGATTCCCTGAGAACTAATCCTTTAAGCTTAGAATCAGGCAATTATGAGCGCTAAAGTGGGAATTTGACCCATCCCTGGGCAGGAAAATGCAAACAAAATCATGAATTTTAGCCAAGATGCCCCTACACTGAGAATAATTATGTGTGTGGGGGTGTATGCATGTATATGTATGTGATATGAGGAGTGTGTGTATGTATGGGAATAACATGACTCTTTGTCCAAATAGATTCCCTCCAACTAGAGCAGTGATTCCCAATCTTCCTAATTCTGCAACACCTTAATTTCAGTTTTTCATGTTGTGGTGACTACCCCAATCATAAAATTATTTTTGTTGCTACTTCATAACTACAAATTTTCCACTGCTATGAATTGTAATGTAAATATCAGATATTCAGGAATCTGATATGTGGCCCGTGTAAAAGGGTCATTCAATGCCCAAATGGGTCACAACCCTCAGGTTGAGAACCACTGAGCCAGGAGTACACAGTTGCTTGTCCTCTGTAGCAGAGGTTTCTAAGTTGCCACAGTAATCCTTGGGTGAAACAACCAGAGAATATATTTCTGTGCTATTCTAATCCTACACTATCTAAACCTTCTTGATTATCCTACAAACCACTTTCCTCTGCTCTCCTGTCATCTCTCACCCACTAACAAATCCGTAATTACTAAGTACTTTCTCTGAGTATATTCTCCACTAAGCAACTCATCTCCAAGGCTGCGAGATCATAGGGCAGTACATCCACTCTTGGCAGCTTTTTTTTTCTTTATCAATTACACTGCAGGAAAATTAAGTCACCAGTTCTTAGTGGAAGATATGATTTAAAGTCATATAATCAGAAAATCTGATATCTGGTGAGACGGGAGGCAATAACTCTCCGTCACAGGATGCAATGTACTGCCAGTAACTCAGCAAAATTAGACAGGGTGACAACAAGAGAAAATCAAGATGATTTGTAAAAGCAAGAATGTATCACATTTTCAGGAAAAACTGCACAGTACCCTGCAATGGGAGCCATTAGAGGGAAAGCGCATTTCATTAGCCTCATTTTCTAAGGGCAGTTGTGTTATAAAACCAGTTTGCCTTCTTTGAATCCCTTTTCTTCACTCTCTTCCATTAATCGTCCTGTTGTCTTGGGTACTCCATGATCAACTTGGAATGTTTGTGAGGACAGAGAAAAATGAAACTGAAAAATATTTGGGAATATTGTTATTATGTATGGTGGATTAAATTTACCTTTCATTTTCTACCCCGGGGAAATTTCAACAGACCAAAATATCCACTGACCTCACAAACACTATTCTTGGATATATAGTTAAAATTTCCTTGAATGTATTTCTTGCGTAGGAGGAAATATAAGTAAAAGTGTGAGAAGCTCAAATATTTCAAGAAAAAAATTGTTTTCAATCAACTTGGGTAGTTATATCCAAGTTCTTTCATGATGCATTTAATTCTCAAAATGTCTCCTTGCTCATGACATAAATGAGGAAAATTGATCACTCATGTGTGTGTGTGTGTGTGTGTGTGTGTGTGTGTGTGCATGTGTGAACATGTCTGCATGTGTAGGCATGATTTTTTGTGTGTATGCATGTTTGGAGAAAGAGAAGGAACTTGAAAACTAGAGAGATGGGAAGAGAAAAGAAGATCAGAAAACAAGAGAGACAGATGGGGAGAAATATAGACTAAGTCAAAACAACAAATTCTGTACAAATTAGTATGTAGCCATCAACTTTTATGATAGAATTTGTGAGGTGAGAATACAATAATGTCCTTTAAAATAAATGAGCCAAGCCGAGCGAGAATCGACAGTGTTTCTTAATGAGAATAATAGTTATCTATAAGAGATAGTCCTAGGTATGGGGATAACGTTTATAAACATTGTATGAAGGTGTGTCTCTGTCCTTCCTTGCTTGCCTAAGACACCTTCTGATTGGTTAAAATAAAAAGCCTATGACCTATAGCAAAAGGTAGAATACAAGGTGGGACATGCTGGGAAAGAGTCGGGAGTGGGAAGATTCGCCCACTGGAGGAAGTCGGAAGTGTGAAACTGAGGAGGGGTAGGCCAGCCACATGCCAGAACTTAGTTTAGTATGAACTGGATAATTGAGTTACAAGCTAGTTGAGAACAGGCCTAACATAAGGCTAAAAATTTATTAAATAAATATAAGTCTCTGTGCCGTTATTCAGAGCAAGGGTGGGCATAAAAAGGCCCATGGCTACACTGGGGAATGCAGAGGCCTAGGTGAAGGTATTAACATACATTCTGATACAATCATGTCATCAGTAGAAAAAAGATTCTTAGGCTGTTCTCCAAGATGAAGTCACTTTATGATTGTTTCAAATACATCTGAATCCTGGAAATCAGTGCCTTTCTGCTATATCATCTAAACAGTAAATCCCAAGAAGAAAACCCAAATCATCAAATCGGTAGGGCACATATGTCCTGTTGGAAATAAAATATTGGCACAAGATGAGTTATGATGCATTTAGTGATGTTCCTAGCCTCTGCCACCTAGGTCAAACAATAATCTACCAAATACACACAGGCTGACCTGAAATAGTAATAGAGACCTTCACGTTTTAGATGACTAGACACACTTTACATTTATTTATGTGTATTTTTAGTCCATAGAGACATGTAAAGGGTATTCACTTATCCTTCTAATTATATTTGTTGTTTTTTGAAGGTCAGACTGATCTTTCAATTTTCTTTTGCCTACTTTTTATTTTCTAATGTTCCATAATGTATGTACTTCTTTGTTGTGATAAAAAAAATTATTAAAGTAGCAATCAAACCTCAAAGACATAAAAAAAGATAAGGGGACAGTAGATCACACTCTAAAAGAAAGAACCCAATATGCATAAAAGAGTTATTATAATAGGTACCCATCATCTTAACAAAAGGTAAAATTGTTTTTAACTCAACAAAACAATAACTGACTGGGGAAATAAAACAGTTTTAAGTGAGTTCTAGTAAAGCAGTATATCAATATGAAAATGAATGTTATTAAGTATAGATACAGAATGCAACAACAGCATCATTATATTGAAAAAAATAAGTATGCTCTCTGGAAAAGAGAACTCAGAGGAAGTGATCTGAAAGATAGAACACTAGTGTTTGCTCGTGAATGGAAGCAGTATCTATGGAAACCTGTAATAGGAAAGCAATTGATGCAATGTGCCATAACAACAGAGATACTTATCAAGTCTGTAGATAAGAAAGAATATCATTTAATAAGATTAAAAGCTTTTGGCTCTGTGGAAGACATGTTCTACTGATGTACACTTGATAGATGGTACTTGTTGCAAGTTTACAGAAAAAAAATCTCATTTTTTGTCAAAAAATCAATAGCTGGCCCATCAATTTGCAAAACAAGCTTTAAATTTTTTATTTACATAAACATTTTAAAGAGAAAAAATATATAATGTGTATTGTATCCTTAAGTTTCGGTAGTGTTAAATTATAAATAAATTTAAAATAATTATTTGGTAGGCATAATTTTAAATGTATTAAAGACTAAAGCAAGTTTATATACTAAAAAAAAAATCAGACTTTCTCATCAATGTTATAAAAGTACCAGTCAATTCCATTTTCTACAAGAAAAGGTATATATTCAGAGAGAGGAACTTGGCGAAACTATCTACAGCTGATATGATTATGTGGTTGTGCAACTGAAACCAAGCAATAAGGCGTCAAGTAAAGAGGGGAGCATGGAAAATGGGGGAGGGTGTGGGGAACCATAAAATATTCCAAACAGCTAATCTTTTCAAAATTAATATTCTAATTTTTTTTAAAATTTCTTATATTTTATTAAAATATTCCTATAATTGTTTCCCAGCACTAAGGTCTGTGAGCACACATATAACTACTCATAAAAAGTTCTGGGAAAATGATGGCCAGCTGGGCCATCTTCTTCCGTATATGCAGCTGGGGACATGAGCGCAGGGGGAACTGGTTGGTTCATGTTATTCTTCCACCTAGAGGGTTGAGGACCCCTTCCGCTCCTTGGGTACTTTCTCTAGCTCCTACCTTGGGAGTCCTGTGTTCCAACTAATAGCTAACTGTGAGCATCCACTTCTGTGTTTACCAGGCACTGGTATAGCCTCCCACAAGACAGCTATATCAGGTCCCTTTCAGCATTATCTTGCTGGCATATGCTATAGTGNTTATCCCTGGAAAGTTGACTTGTTCTTCAGTACTAGCATGATTGAAGGGGCCTTAAGTTCAATTAGATGTCATATACACCTAAAGCCCACATTTCCAGAAATTTTCTGGTATCTAGAACAACAGCAACAATAACAAAGAAAAAAAATTCAAACCTAACATTTGGACATAATACCTCAGGGAAGTTCATAGTTTTGAGGTTGTTTTAATGATATTTCCTGAAACCTTAAAGTCAAAAATAAGCCATCCACCTACCTGTTCATAGCAAGTCAAAGAGATAATGTCAGAGGGGGTCAACATTTACAGGGACATTTACAATCCTCATCACCCCCCCCCCCCGTTTACTTTGCAGCTACTTATAGAAATATCCTTACTTTAGTCACTGAGTTTTTAAGTTTATCTGAGCCTTGAAGCACCTGGTTAGCTACAGAACACTTCTAATTCAGAGTTTTTGCTTAGGATATGGAGAGGTGAGATAATTAAATTCACTTATTTCCAGACTTTCTTCAAGAAAATTTGGAGGGTGGTAAATAATTTGTATTAATTTATGAATATGATTTAAGCACTACATAGACTCCCTTGAAAATTACAGAAACTGATGTAGTCACAGTGATTCAAATAGAGGAAATATGCAGAGGTTGCATTGAGAAACCACTTTCACAATCAGCTTGTAGTAGGAAATCAACTAGGTTGGGGAAATGGTTCCATGGATACAGTCCTTCCCTTGCAAATGTGAGGACCCAAGTTGAGATCCACAGAGTCCAGGGTAAAAGCCTGGCACAATGAACACATAATAATTCCACTGGACATGGGAGCAGAGGAGGCCTTCAGATTCATGAAAGCTCACCACCCAAATAGCCTCTGGTGAGGTTTCAGATCAGTGAGCGACCCTTTGTCAATCAATAAGTAAAAGACTCCTGAGGACTCACATACAAGGTACTCTAATATCCACACACATGCCCTGAACACACATGTAGTACCCACACACAAGGACACAGACACATGCACACATGCACATGTGCGCGCGCACGCGCGAGCACGCGCACGCGCGAGCGCGGACACACACACACACACACACACACACACACACACACACACACACAGTTATTCAGTTCAGAAGACTGAAAAATATCCAAGAGGGGTGGGACATTGAAAGACCACAGAACATTTGGATACCGAGATCTATTCTACAGAAGACTGACTGCAGAGCTTAGAATTGTAATTAGCTGTGGAATGCTACTCTAAGACATAGTTAAGACACCTGCAGAAATATCAATCTTCACATTGAATTTAAGTTCCAGATTGCCTATTCCTGCTTGACACAGCAGGGCCTTAAAACATCACTTACTGTGAACTCCATAAATTCTTTCCTCTGCCACAAATTTACAAAGCCTCAACTATTCCTTTATTATAGCAAGTTAATTAACTCCTCAGAGACTCGATTTATGCATTTGTAAAATAAGGTAAGTATACAACCTATGAAGTTATCCAAACTTAGAGAGACATTGCCTGCGGCTGATTTTAATGTTGCTCTTTGTACTACTTAAATGATATTACTACTAACACCATGTTGAAAATCTGCTTAGTCACCATCATGCACAGACAAATTTCTGTTAGCATTTTGTCTAAGTTCTGCCCCACAGTTACTATCAAAGGGGCGGCTTGGCCCCTCTGCTCTCTCTCTTGCCTTCTTGTTCTCACTCTGTCCTCTCATTCCACTCCCCCTCTCCCCCATTCCTCTCCATGTGCTCATGGCTGACCTCTACTCTACACTCTCTCTGTCTCTGTCTCTCTGTCTCTGTCTCTCTTTTTCTGCCTTTCTCTGTCCCGCTCAACTCCCCTCCCCATGCCCTGAATAAACTCTATTCTATACTATACCATCTCTTGGCTGGTCCCTTGGGGGAAATGGATGTCTTGGCATGGTCTCACAGAGGCACCCCTTTCCCCCACATCTTGCTGCACCTCCAACAAACATTCCTTCTCTCTTTATTTTTATAAAACATAGCAGTTTCTATGCTATCATATTAGCAGCATATATGTAAGCTTCTTTGCGGTGTTTGGTGGTAGGCATTTTTAATCTTGAAATAGAAGATAACACAATGATAGATGTGAGCAGCTCCGTGTGTGGTCTAGCCATGGGGCTGGGGCTTTTTAATAAAGGTACCTGCAACTTCACGTAGCCTCATGGCAGGAAAATGGTTTTCTGAAGTTTCACTTATCATCATTGAAAGAGGAAACAAAGAGATTTCTTTAAAAATAAATGCCATTCTCTGAATCAGAGTAGAAAAATACATTTTTCCATTTCTTACTCCTGAGGAGAAAAAACTAGCATTCTAGCATAGCACTGTTATTGTCAAATGGGGACTGTATGATTTACTGTCTTCTTAATCCCATTTTGCATTGTTTGAGATGTTGTCAGATGAAGTGAATCTCTGTCTCTCTGTCTCTGTCTCACACTTTCTCTGTCACTGACTGTCTCTGTGTCTCTGTCTCTGTCTCTCTCTCTCTCTCTCTCTCTCTCTCTGGTTCTCTGACTCTCTCTCTTCCCTTCCTTAATCCTCATGGATTTGATCATGTCATTATTGAAAGGCATTGTCCTTTGTTCACATCTAAGGGAAATATTAACATTTTTATTGGAAGCTAAAGTAATTCGCTTACCCTGTGAATTTTACACCACTGTAAATGACAAAAGAGACCCTCTCACAGAGTGCACTTGCTTCGGAGGCTTTATTGCATTCAAGAGGAAAAGGTCTAGGTTAAAATGAACTTAACAGATTTGCTGAAGGGCATGTTTCAACACAGCAGAAAATGTCTGCCTTTTCAACATATTCTGCTGTTGAACTCTACCATCTCCCCTCACAGGACTGCCTGTCATAAGGGTCTCAATATGCTCTCAGCTGCAAACTCTCCATGTAAACACTTGATGTCTTGGAGCCAGAGATCATGAAAGCCAAACCATTCTATACACAATGCTGAAGGTAGTGACTAATTATTAACTTATTTCAATTGGATGTTTTACTGAAACATTTACCTAAAAATGGACAGGTGAGTCACATGCTAAGCTGCCACTCAAAGGGCAAAACCACAGGACATGAGTTGGCTTCTTGGAGTGGATAGCTTACCTAGGAATCTCCTGAAATCAGTTTTATTGGTCTTAATTAAATACTGCCAACAGCAAAGAGGCTCTCAGTAATTAAGGAATTTAAGAGGTGTTGGGCCTTTCTAAAATGACTTTGTCTGCTAGGAGACCCTGGATTTTAGATCTATCTCGGGGGAGCCACCATTAAACATCAGCTAACACATCTTAACACTATTTTTTCATCTGAGTAGACTCATCAATGTAGTTTGAAGCAGATGTAATGAGTAGCCAAGAGACCTGAGTTCTAACACTACCACATACTTGTCTGCCTTTCAACTTTTCCTCTTCTAATACTCAAGGTCAGTGGAGGTGTAACTGGCATTATAGAGTCAAACCAATAACTAAGCAAATAATTATCAATTGTCTCGTACTGAGTGTCCAGGAGAATTTATTAGAAAGAAGGCTAACAGAATCATCATCTTTTCTACTTTTCTTTCATCTCTCCTCTGTTTCTGCAGATAATTATATGCATTGTAGCAATTAAACTTCACTACCAACTTGATGGGATGTTTTTGAGTCAATTAACAAATACATATCTGTGACAGTGGTTCCAGAAGGATTTAACTAAGGAGACAAGACACACCCTCTGTGTTGGCTTTACCCTTTATGTGCTGGAGTTGCAAATTGAATGGGAGACAAAATGAGAAAGTTATCAAGGCATCAGTGTTCCTCCCTTCTCTGCTTCGTGACAACAAATGCAATGTGACCAGTTGTCTGAGCCCCTGCTGCCACAGATACCTTCCTCTCTTTCCACCATGCTTTCTCTGACATGAATGGACTATGCCTCCAAACTGTGAACCAAATAAACTCTTTCTCCCTAAGTTGCTTTTTGTGCTCACAGCAATGAGATGGTAACTAATAATACATCAGTCTTTGTCTTTGATTTGACCAAAAAATAAGACTAAATAATTTATCTCAAATTTAGGTTCTAGAACCCAGAAGGGCTGAGTGCACATTTGATGTTTTCATAAGAACCTCTAAAACAAATAATTAAAGTTTTTCTTAGGGGAAGGCTATAGGCATGGGGAAGATATCTCAATACTGGAATCATACTCTAACAGGACAAGATCATGACAGTAAGATACAATGGCTTTCACACAGAAGCTGTTGCCTGGCACCCCAGGTATTATTATTATGAATTTTTTAGGAGGTGAATATCCTAGAAGAGCCTACATTTATTCATTCAGAAGTTTATTTGTAAACAGAGCTGTGACATAATCACTAATGGGAAATTGACTGTAATGGTAGTGTGTGCCCATAGCCTTATAACCTCAGGGTTCATCAGCCTAAACCAGGAAAATCTCAATGTCCAGGCTTAATTTCAGTCTGAGCTATATAGTGAGTTTGAAACTAGCTTGACCAATATTACAAGACTCAGTCTCAAAAACAAACCAAAACAACAACAACAAAACCCCAAATATCAGTATTTTACAACTTAGATGGTTGTCAGTAACTTCATATGTAATCAACTGAATTCTATGGGATCCCTTGACCCCACAAGATTAGAACAAATTGTCAGAGTTAGTTTGAGGCCAAGCAGAGCAATTCAGTGAGAAGCTGAGAGAAGGCAGATTGAATCAGTCAGGCTGAAGAGGAGTTTGGGCCAGAATAGCTAAGTTGAACCAGTCAGCCAGAGTTCAGAAAGAACTAGAAAGGGTGAGATTATTCAGCAGTAAGCATCAGAGATGAGAATTACATCTGGTGGATAAAAGTTACATTTACAGTGTAGCTTTTACCACCCCCCCTCAACTATGATATCCATACTTTCTCCAATTTATTCACATTGCACCTAGAATATTTTTTGTATAACACAATAATAACACTGTATCTTGAGCAGGACATGGTGGCACATGCCTTTAATCCCAGCACTTGGGAGGCAGAGGCAGGCGAATTTCTGAGTTCGAGGCTAGCCTGGTCTACAGAATGAGTTCCAGGACAGCCAGGGCTACACAGAGAAACCCTGTCTCGAAAAACCAGAAAAAAACAACAAAACAAAACAAAACAAAACTGTATCTTAAGCTACTTCAACTTATTCTGTATATGTTCATAATAAAATTTAAAATTAGCACAACAAAAAGGACCCACTGCCACCTCCAGATCATAGCATCCTTATCTCAGTCCAGGTTAGAGTCCTGAATAAGCTATTTTAAGTTGTTGAAAGAAAGAAAAAATGGTCTTTCTAAGTTAATTTTTTTTTGTACATTTTCTTTCCTTGTTAAAATGATTCTTCTAACCTCTACTCATTCTTCAGGTCTCAGCCAGCTCAGATTGTTATTTCCTATGGAATAATCTCCTGCCCTCTAACCAGGCCTATATATCTCTTCTGGGTTGCCATAGCACCCTGTTTTTAACACACGCCACACTATAAAAATTCCCCCTTTATCTGCTATCTCTCCTGCAGGCAAAAAGTCTTGACATCCAGAATTGTTTCTTATATCCTGAATATTCAAGTGCTGATTATGGTGGCTGACAGCTAAACATCCAGGACCAATGGATGCTTCTAAGACAAGCAATTACATGAGACATGGTATCATGACATTTTCCTTTAAAGAACTTATAATTTCTTGACTATCTGCTAGCTGTGATAATGGATCACCATTATTGATTTCGTATCAGTGAATTACACACATTTTAAATTACAACAATGTTCCCAACTAGAGTAAGGTACAGCTTTGTCTTAAGAAGACCAACTTCTAGTTAAAATACAAAACTAACATTTCTAGGTAGCAAATCTGAAATCAGATAATTAGATGAAAATCAATACAGAATGTATCTAAAAATAGCTAAATGTGTGGTTAAAATATGAACATTATTGGTGTTTTCAAGAGAGAACATTGAAAACTGCAGGAATAATGGAAGGATTGTTGATGGCATTAAACGTAAACAATGTCTTACAGGGAGGGTAGATTCCATAATTATTCACATTTAGAAGGAGGTATCTATAGGCCACTTAAATGGAGGCACCTTTGACATTTTTTTCCAACTTGCACCATCCTTGTGGATTTAAAATAAAAATTCTTTTAAAAGCATTTGTATCTTAAGCTTTGAAAAGTGGATTGGCCTGGATAAATTGAAACCCATTCTTGAGCTCTGATGACGTCTGCTCTTTAATTTTACACTATCATTAGATCCCACCGCCATATGTGGTCAGTCTGATAGGAAAAGCGTATATACACAAATCCTGATGAGGTGTAAAGATAATTGCCGTGAAAGAAGAAATGTCAGCAACACAATAGAAATGTGCAGGATGCCAGCCTTCCCCTGATTGGGCTGATGTTAGCAACCCATCAATTTCTCTGGTAAGTCACAGTGACCTATGCTTGAAGAGAAGTCACTCTGTACCACTTAAAAAAAAATGACAGACATGTCCCTGGTGATGCAACATTGGTCTTTAGGACTAATTGAAAGTGCAATTGCTCCCAACGTTCTGTTAAAGGCTGCTGCCGTTGCTGCCTTCTTTGTTTCTGAAAATATGTTTATTTTAATAGTAGTGAATTAAATTAATGGTATGGACATCTGTTTTATATTAATTTGTCAAGCTTGCTACTCCTTTGTAATAGTCACAGGAAGTCAAAATTAAAAGATGGGCAACCATTGACCTTGAACCTGAAACAGAACAAAAATCCGACAGGGAAACGTGGCCAGAACAAAGAACCTGCATGGAATATAATAGGTGTAAAATTGCAAAAGGAGGTTGGGAGGGTGCTGTATCTCTTCTTTCAAAACTAGAATCACATCTCTGTGAATCTCTCTATCTCTGTTGTGTGTCATTTCTTCAAGAACTATTTTAACAGAAATTCCACTTTTATGGTGTTAGACCATGAACTTGCCCATTATCAGCAACTATGCATCCTTCAATGGTATTAGTTTCATATATCACCTTTCCACCCAACTCTATCTAGACTACAGTCTTATAAAAGCTTCTAATGATTACTAGATTCCACCTTTATCCTGAACTTGTGACAACATGCTGTATTCAGAGTCCATCACTGTGATCTCCTTTTGAAATACACTGTCTGAGAAATTGTTTTGTTTTTGCTTTTTATGTTAAGAAAATTTGTTGGTGACAAAATCACACTCAGCTTCTACTTATTGAAACATGATGCTGCTTTTCTTTTACACATAAAAGACATGGACATATTAGATTAAACAAAGTTCACTTTGAAAACGTAAAGATGTCACTTCAGTATTCGGTGGTTTACATTACTTCTCTGGTGGCAAATCTATAGCAATTCATTGTTATTCTATACTTATTTTGTATTTTTTTCATTTCTTTTGTTTGCTTTCTTTTCATTCTTCTCAGCAATTGCACAATGATGTCCCTCAGCTCATTTATTATTGTGTGTATCCTCAGCTCAGTTATCTTTGTGTGTATCCTCAGCTCAGTTATCTTTGTGTGTATCCTCAGCTCAGTTATCTTTGTGTGTATCCTCAGCTCAGTTATCTTTGTGTGTACCCTCAGCTCAGTTATCTTTGTGTGTATCCTCAGCTCAGTTATCTTTGTGTGTATCCTCAGCTCAGTTATCTTTGTGTGTATCCTCAGCTCATTTATCTTTGTGTGTATCCTCAGCTCAGTTATCTTTGTGTGTATCCTCAGCTCACTTATCTTTGTGTGTACCCTCAGCTCATTTATCTTTGTGTGTATCCTCAGCTCAGTTATCTTTGTGTGTATCCTCAGCTCAGCTATCTTTGTGTGTATCCTCAGCTCAGTTATCTTTGTGTGTATCCTCAGCTCAGTTATCTTTGTGTGTATCCTCAGCTCACTTATCTTTGTGTGTACCCTCAGCTCATTTATCTTTGTGTGTATCCTCAGCTCAGTTATCTTTGTGTGTATCCTCAGCTCAGTTATCTTTGTGAGCATCCTTAGAGTTCAATGAGTTTATTGTGCTTCGCTCACTAAAAATTTTCATCATATTTTAAAGTATTATATGTTTGTTGATTCAAAGATTCAATATTTTGGACAATTTTGGTGTTATCATCACCAATTAGTTTTTCAATCATTTCTGCTTACTTGAGTCTCTCTTTGAAGTTCTTAGTCTAGTTCTCTAGTGATTCTGCCTGTGTGCAGCAACTGACTTTCCCCCCAGGAATGAGACATGTTTTCTTGCCTCTTTACATCTATATGTTTTAAAATCATTTGCATTTGCAAGACACTTTGAATTTTATGTTGCTGATTACCTAGTTGGTTTTTTTTCCTCTTTAATAAAATTCTCATCATTTTTCAATCAGGTAGTTAAGTTACTTACAAATCACTTTGGTCATTCTAAAGCTCTTGAGACCTAGAACTACAATATTCTTCTTCTCAAGACTCTTTTGAATACCTGAGAGTGCAGGGAGGACTCTGCTGTGCTTGGTTGGATATGAGGGATATGGATATCCCTCAGGCTGGGGTGAGCTTATGAAAATGGTTTCAGTGGAAATCTTCCTCTTTCACTTCCTAGTACTTCTCTTTCCTCTCTTCCTCTTCATCCTCCTTCTACTCTCCCTTTCCTTCCTCCCCCTTCCTCTTCCTCTTCCCCTTTCTCCTCCTCCTCCTCCTCTTCTTCTTCTTCTTCTTCTTCTTCTTCTTCTTCTTCTTCTTCTTCTTCTTCTTCTTCTTCTTCTTCTTCTTCACATGGTTTAATATTTAGTAACAAAAACAGAATGCTCATGAAACAAATTTATAACCATTTTTAATAATTTAACCTCTCAAATTTTAGCACCATAACATTCCTAAACATTTTCTTCTTATCTTACCAAAATGCTTTCTGCATATGATACAGAAATGCCTCCAGGAAGATACCACAGGGTTCATTTCATTTATCCCTCCTCTTATGACTCATAGTCCTATCTGTCTGTCGTTCAGAGTTTAAAACACCCTCACGCATTTATTTCAGTTTTCTAGTTATTAAGGAAATAAGTAATCAGAGATAACCATTACCTTTCTGCTTCTGATAATTAAATTTTTGTAAGTAGCAAGTTAGCTAATCTAAGGCAGGAATCCACACTGACATTATAAAAGCCATGTTACTGAGTTCAGTTTATCCTTTCAAAGTCACGCACTACATTGTGTACTTATTATGCAGTTTGAATATGATTTTAAAATTGAATATATTTTATAATGCTCTAAGGGAAACTGCTGTGTTGTAACTGGCCTGACAGAAATGAAGATATTTTCAAAAAAGACACTTGAATCTTTCATTTTATCAAACTGTTAAAGCAATAGATCCTGAAGACATGATATTCTCCCTCGTGAATCCCATGCCGTAAGGAAAAAGAAAAACAACAACAAACGACATGAGCAACAACAAAAAAGGCACCAACCAGGGGTAGAACTTCTCTCAGAGATCACACACAGTCCTAACAACTTGTCAGGCCACCTTACTGAAACCCATACAATAATTGATCAGTGATAGACAGGACCACATCTTGGCCAGAACTACATAGATGTGCATATCCTTGGCCTTATAATTAAACTTTACTCTCATTTCAAGACTCTTGCAGGAAGACTTGAGGGATTCCATGGATCTCTTTGTACTCTTCCCAGTGCAGACATGTTGTATCCGTCTCCTTTTTATGTTTCTCACCATTAATGTGGCTCCCTTATTTGGTTTGTTGAGGTTGCGTGGGTTAACCTGATTTGCAGCACAGGCTATGAGCCCCAAATTCAATAGCAATATCTTCAGACATTTGCCATCACCCCTCTACTACACGATGGCAGTTCCTTCTGCCTTTGAGAACAGCTTTAAAATACAATCTCAGTGATTCCTTACTTCTGTAATAGACGGAACATTCTATGACTACAGTCTCCACTAGTTATTTCCACACGGCTCACAAATCTTAAGTTGAAGAAGAAAGCACTGAGCTGACCAGCGGGATCACTGCTATGACTTAGTACTGCCCATTTGGCTGAATTGTTACATCCTGTGTGCAAAAATGGATTCAACATTAGGATAGACCTTAACTCTGTCTGAACTCCAAGTAGTCTATAAGCATAGCTTTGTACTATATACACCTCTACTAATAATCCCCACCTCTGATCCCCAGATTCAGACACACAAATGTCCTCCAACATTCTGAACCAGTATTATTTTTGACTATGGTGACCTTATGGTGATTTCTGCAGCCTTGGTAATAGCAGAAAAATTGAGATTGTTACTCTGTCAGCTAGTTGAATGACTCATTAACCATTGTGTCAAAATTCTGCACTGTTGCAAATAGGGTATTGATCCTGTAAGCTGAGATACACTCAAAACTTACATAGATGTCATGCCTTTTCTTTTTAAATCCCAGACAATACATTTCTTTTCTTTTCTTTTTATTCTCAGAAAAGCAAATATAAAAGTGAGTGACCACAATTTTTTTGTTGTTGTTGTTGTTGTTTTGAGACAGGGTTTCTCTGTATAGCCCTGGCTGTCCTGGAACTCACTTTGTAGACCAGGCTGGCTTCTAACTCAGAAATCCACCTGTCTCTGCCTCCCAAGTGCTGGGATTAAAGGCGTGAGCCACCACGCCCGGCTGAGTGACCACAATTTTAAAAAGCTTAATACCTTCAAAATGCCCCCATAGATAAAATGACTTTGCCATGCATGCAAGCCTGGTGACATGAGCTCAGTTTCTGGAACCTGCAGTGAAAGACAAACCCAACTCCTGAATGCTGATATCTGGTATCCACATAAGTGCTGTGGGAGGCACATACTCACAGATACCTCTACCCATCTCTCTCAAATAAATAAAACAAAGATATTTCTGCTACTTTGTAGGTAATTCTTTCCAACTCTCTTTTGTAGAGAGTGATTGTCCTTACTTGTACTGGCTAGGTTTGTGTCAACTTGACACAGCTGGGGTTATCACAGAGAAAGGAGCTTCAGTTGGGGAAATGCCTCCATGAGATCTAGCTGTGAGGCATTTTCTCAATTAGTGATCAAGGGCCCCTTGTGGGTGGGACCATCTCTGGGCTGGCAGTCTTGGGTTCTATAAGAGATCAGGCTGAGCAAGCCAGGGGAAGCAAGCCAGTAAGGAACATCCCTCCATGGCTTCTGCATCAGCTCCTGCTTCCTGACCTGCTTGAGTTCCAGTCCTGACTTCCTTGGTGATGAACAGCTGTATGGAAGTGTAAGCCAAATAAACCCTTTCCTCCCCAACTGCTTCTTGGTCATGATGATTTGTCCAGGAATAGAAACCCTGACTAAGACATTACTCAAATCTCAGTTTCTTTTTTAAAAAATTCTAAAATAATTTTCATACAATATATTTTGATCATGTTACTCCCTCCAATTCCTCTCAGATAGTCTCTGCTACTCTAAACTCCTAACATGTTCTTTCTCCTCTTTTTAAAACACTGGGCTGTGGGACTTTGATAAAAAACAAACAAAACAAAACAAAACAAAACAAAATCCCGTTTAGGATTGAGTGTTCCAAAGTCTCTCTGGGCACTATCCAGTTGTGAGTATCTGTATGATTCTCATCTATGGCAAGAAGAAGTTTCTCCAATAAGCAGAGAGAGAGAGAGAAAAAGACTAATATAAAGGTATAATAGTATGTCATTGGAAATCACTTTATTGCTATGTTCCTTAGCAAAATGGTAGTATTTGATTTTCCACCACGTATGACCTAAATAGCCTCAGGTTCTTGAGCACCATACCAATGTCAGCTATGGGCTCTATCTCATGGAGAAGTAAGTCAAAATTCCAATCAGAAAGTTGTCGGTTACTCTCATAACATTCATAGCACAATTAGGCCAGTATTTCTTACAGGCAGACCAGTATTGTAAGTAATGCAGTGACTGGCAGGTATTAGTGATTACCTTTTCCTCTAATGGCACGCAGAATAACTTCCAGTACCAAGAAAACTAGACAGTAAGGATGTACCAGCTCAGCTTCTCCATTTTCAATATTCAACATAAATATTGTCTTACAATATAGCTCTGTTAGTCAGGGTTCTTTAGAGGAACAGAACTTATAGAATGAGTTTATAATTTACATATATGCTATATTTTGTTCTGACACATTGTATGTATAACAGTATCTGGCAAATAAATAAATATGCAGGCTCAAAACAAATCTGTTCAATGAATATATACAATCCATATGGCTTTCCCAGATCCCTGCTGAGAAGATGGCTTTAAGCATCCATCATAGCAGCCTTCTTAGCGCTCTCCACATTTTATGTTGCTCATTGTCATTTCATCTTTCCAGGGTTTGGGCCTCATTTGCTAGCTTCTAGAACTTCCTAGTTATTCCCAGGCACTTTTCTTAATCACATGTGCTGAAAACACATTAGCAGCTATCTATGGCTGTGACTTCGACCAACCAAAAAGTGAAAACATAATATTATCAAAAGCTCTGTATTGTACTTTTTATTATTATTGACTTAACAACAAAGTATAATAAATAATTTCATACTAATCACATTAAATTTGTTACTAAATACAATCTCATGATGACCTAAAATGTGCAGGAAGTTATGTGTATGTAACAAGCAAATAACATACCATTTTATATAAAATAGTGTCATCTGCTCATTTAGGGATCCATAGGATCCCCATGAAGTGCTCTCTCCCCACAGGTACTTATCTTAGGAAAACTACAAATTAAATGACAAGTTTATAATATTGGGATAGTTTTATTATTGTTGTATTTTGCTTCATTTATTTATGGCTATTGTAAAGCCCTAGGTGAAGTTCTTATCAGAGCTTCTTAATTTTAGGGTCCTAAGAATATAATATAGTTAAAACATTATAATATAATATATATAATATAATTAATATAATATAATTAATATAACAGATTTTTAAGTACCTTATTTTTTGTGTATGTGTATGTGTTTTCTTGTCATCTGCTATCTTTAAAATGCACCATTACTTTAAATGTACAGTTTTTTCTGAAATCAGAAAAGATTTTTCTCATACCCATGTCATTAATTCCTCTCACAATACCCAAAACCAGATATAGATATTCAACATCTATTTGTTGAATGAAAATCAAGATATCAAAGCTCATTTGCTAAAGACTCCCTAAGAACATAATCTTTTAAAATAGGCAAAATACATATACAAGATAATAAAATATTGTGAAGTAGCAAGACATGAGATGCGGAAATTATTCCCAGAGAAGGGAAACCATCCCAGAGAGCTATGCTCTCCAAGGCCCCAAACAAAGCATGTGCCACAAACCTTCACACATGCTCACTAGTACACATGTACACACACACTATCATAAATAAAATAATTTAAATATACAGGACAAAATATTACTATGAACATCCATAAGCTAACAAAAGCAGAATGTAGAAAAACTGACAAATCTGTCAAAAGCTATACAGCAAAGCTGAAAGATGGAGAAATTGAAAATAAGAACAGAATGTAATAAGTAAGGAGATAAAATCTGTAAGTAAAAGTGTATCATTAAAGAAAAGCCTAGACAGCCAGGCAGAGGTGGTGCACGCCTTTAATCCCAGGACTTGGGAGGCAGAGGCAGGCAGATTTCTGACCTCGAGGCCAGCCTGGTCTACAAAGTGAGTTCCAGGACAGCCAGGGCTACACAGAGAAACCCTGTCTCAAAAAACAACAACAAAAAAGTAAGAAAGAAAGAGAGAGAGAGAGAGAGAGAGAGGGAGAGGAAGGAAGGAAGGAAGGAAGGAAGGAAGGAAGGAAGGAAGGAAGGAAGGAAGGAAGGAAGGAAGGAAGGAAGGAAGGAAAGAAAAGCCTAGACCAGACCAGACAGCTTTAAAGTTGGATTCAAATAAACATTTACAAAAAAACTACTATCACAATTCTTGGATATCTTCAAAAAATCAGAAGATGAACAAATACTTTCAAATTCATTCTGTAAAACCAGTATTTACCTACACGAAAGCCACTCTAAAGCAATATAAGAAAAAATATAGGCCAATATCACTGCCGGTGAAAGATATGAAAATCCTCAACAAAATACTGACAAAGTCTATTGAGTGGCACATAAAGAGGGCCATTCAACATGGTCAAATAATATTTACTACTGGATGCAAATTTGGTTTAATAATATGTAAATCAATAAATGTGATTTTCCATATGACAAATGAAAGAAAAATATATAGTAATTTCAATAAGTGAAAAAAGTACTTGATAAAATACACATTCTCTTGATTAAAAACCATCATTGGGGCCAGCAAGGTTGTTCAGTGAGTAATGTGTCAGCCCTGCAAGCTCAAGGACCTGAGATCAGATTCCCAGGACATCACATAACAAAGCTGGGCACCTTGCCCGTGCTTATTATTCCAGTGTTGGGGAGGTCAACACAGAAGAGCCCTGGAGTTGGCACCATGATCACCTAGTCTAGCCAAATTGGTGAGCTTCAGGCTCAATGATGCCTTAGTTCAAAAGTGTTGGTGAGAAGCGATAGAAGAAGGCATCCAAACTGCATTCAAGCTCTATCTCCTCTGTGTGTGTGTATGTGTGTGTGTGTGTGTGAGTGTGTGTGCACGCGCATGTGTGAGCAAACACTCCCACAGCTATGTTAAACTCAGTAGTAAAAAAAAAAGGAACAGGTTTTTGTTATTAAACCTGGAATAAACAAAAATGTCTTTTCCTACTACATCTATCTGACAGCTCATGTCTAGCCAGAACAATTATGAAAGACAAAGAAACAAAAAAAATCCTAATTATAAAAATAAAATAAAATTATTATCTAATTTCATGATCTTATACATAGAAATATTCCACTAAAATTATAATAGTAAATAAATTTAGTAAATTTGTTCTTCAGTAATAGTACTTTATATATTAATAACAAATACTCTGAAAAAATTAAAAATAATTCCTTATAATACCAATAAACTAAAATAAATTTTAGGTGTAAATTTAGTTAGGAAAGTCAAAGACCTATATTCTAAAATACTGAAAATATTGAGGGAAGAAATTGAAGATAAGCTGGGCAGTGGTGGCACATGCCTTTAATCTCAGCACTTGGGAGGCAGAGGCAGGAGGATTTCTGAGTTCAAGGCCAGCCTGGTCTACAGAGTGAGTTCCTGGACAGCCAGGCCTACACAGAGAAACCCTGTCTCGAAAAACCAAAAAAAAGAAAAAAAGAAAATAGAAAAAAAGAAAGAAATTGAAGATGACACAAATAAATAGAAATATAAACCTGGGTTTATGGTTTATAGAAATTGATATTATTAAAATATCATATCACTAATAAAAATAAATGCAAATTAAGACTAAAATGAATTATAACACCCATTAGAATTGCCATTTCAAAATGTTGTTTGTTTTGTTTTTTTTTTAAGATGAGTTGTGAGTGTGCGGGGGGGGGGGATTGATAGAACTCTTACATACTATTACTTGACAGTTCTGCATGTCCATTTTGAAAATGTGTAATTGAACAGATGTGTGTAGCAATGGGGGATGGGGAACTGGGGGTAGCCACCAGAAAGTCCCAGGAAAGCAAAAGGCTCCCAGGACCCAATGGGGATGATATTAGCTGAAAGGTCCAAAGAGGGGGAGGGAGAACCTGTAGACACCATATCCAGAGATTAGGCAAGGCCCTCTGTTGGGGGATGAGGCCACCTAATCATCTCCAAATTTTTAACCCAGAATTACTCCTGTTTGAAGGAAATACAAGGACAAAGTGTGGAGCAGAGACTGAAGGAAAGGTCATCCAGAGACTGCCCCTTCTAGGGTTCCATCTCATATACAGTTACCAAACCCAGATACTATTATGGATGCCAACAAGTGCTTGCTGACAGGAATCTGATATAGCTGTCTCCTGAGAGGCTCTGCAAAAGCCTGACAAATACAGGGGTGGATGTTCTCAGCCAACCATTATACTGATCACAAGGTCCCCAATGGAGGTGTTAGAGAAAGGTCTGAAGAAGGTGAAGGGTTTTGCAACCACATAGAAAAAACAACAATATCAACTAATCAGACTCCGCACCCCCCCCCAGAACTCCCAGGGATTAAACCATCAACCAAAGAGCACACATCAAGATACCCATGGCTCCAGCTGCATATGTAGCAGAGGATGTCCTTATCTGGCATCCATGGGAGGAGAGGCCCTTGGTCCTGTGAAGGTTGGATGTCCCAGTGTAGGGGAATGCCAGAGTGGTAAGTTTGTAGTGGGTAGGTGGGTGGGTGGGGGAGCACTCTCATAGAAGAAGGGAAAGGGAGATGGGATAGAGGGTTTGCAGAGGGGAAACCTGGAAAGGGGATAGCATTTGAAATGTAAATAAAGAAAATATTCAATAAAAAGAATTACATAGGTACAAAACCTTAAAAGGAATTGAAATGAAAAAACAAAACAAAACAAAAACACCTAAAAGTTAATTAGTGTATGATCCAACACTTCTACTACAAATGTATTGAAACCTCTGTACTAATATAACTGCACCTCCACATTTACTGAGTCACTATGTACAAAAGCCAAGTCTCCATCAGTATATACATGGATTTAAAAATATGCTATATACAGAAGATGGAATCTTGTCATTTGTACCCACATGGATGAACTTAAAGAGCATTGTGTTGCAAGTGACTTAGCTGGGCCTAGAGAGTGAGATATCACATGACTGCACTCACTTAATTTATGACCGTTGAACTCTCCAAAGTAGGTAATAGGATGGTAGTTACCCTGAGGTAACACGTGTATAAAAGAGCAGTGGTGGTGAGCAGGTACAAATTATAGCCAGCTAGGAGGGTTACACTTTAGTGCTAAGTCACATGCAAGGTTATTATTTTTAATAATAATACACTCCCTTTTTTAAAGAAGAATCACAGGAGGAGTTTTTAAAGTTCTCACCAGAAAATAATAAATATCAGACATATGTTAATTAGGCTGATATACAACATGTACATGTAGCTCAAAACAATATATGCCATATATATGTACCCTTATTTTGTTAAATAAGCAAAAACAAAACTTTACAAGATCCAGCAGCAATGTATTTAGAGGGTAAGTCACATGTCTTAGGTATTTATAGCCACATTCTAAAAGCAATTATTATTTATTGTCACGTTCAAGGCAAAGTGGCCTTTCAACTTCATTCTTTACTACAATTATAAAATCTTAGAACTAGGAGCCATTGGTCTTGACTTTAGAGCACAATTCTTCCTTTAAGTAGCTGTGATCTGGGGTAAAAATTTCAACTACATGTAGTTTTCATTTTACACTATGAAATGAAAGCATGCTGTCCACGATTGCTGAGTTCCCTCCAGGGATGAAATTCAGAGGCAATCATCCTATAGAGACACACAATTCACCACTGTAAATCAAGCTACAAACAGAATTGTTTAAAAGATTCAAACTCCAGTTGGAAAATAACTCAATTTATTATGTCTGTAGGAGTTCTGTTCCATCCCCATGCAACAAGAAGTCACAGCAGCCGGGGCATGCAGAGGAGCAATTTAGCATCACTACTGTGGTTATACAGGAGAGCCACACCTGACGCAATACTGCAAAAGCAACAAATTAAACGTGGTGGTGGTGTTACCATAGGATCTCCCTAGTGACTGTTGTTCATCTAAGAATTGCACTACACAGTTCTTGGGTACGAGAAACATTAGTATACTCAACTGTCTAAAGCAAAACAGGAACATTTTGTAAGGACATGGGGTCTTTCAGAATTGGCTGTGGAGAGTGGATAAAATACAAAGAAGTTGGAGGCTTCCCATTAAATGCAGGATTTCTGTTCTACCACATGACAAGTCTGGCCCTTGAGCTACTGTGTCCAGTGTGATGTTAAAATATTCTTTCCAAACAGATACTTATAAAAGCCCCCCCCCCCCCCTGCAAACAAGTGCTACCCATTTCTCCTTGTATTAAGAACTTAGACTACAGAAATAGAACCTAAACTCAAAGAGCATACATGATTTCTAGATTGTCCTAGCTGGAAAAGTTCCACACAGCAGAAATGGAGGACATGGGGGTGGGGGGGAGAGGAAGTAATATGAGGATGAAGAAAGGTGATTAGGTGATGGAAAGAGAAAGGTGAGATAATATTCTGTCCAAAACCCTAATATAGGAAAGTAAATTGTATGTCAATATTTTTGTTTAATGCATTAGGTGGGAAGTGATTATCATAGGGCTCTAAGCAATGATAAATATTTTAAATATTTTAACATGACCTTGAATTCTGTTTTTTCAATTATGTAGGTAGTACATGAGTAAATTCACTCAGTAACTTCATATATTATTTAAATACCATAATAAAATCTTAAAATACTCTTCAGCATTTCCAATCTTGATCCTACTCCCAAAAGTAATATCAGGTTTGAATTTGTTTCATTCTTCAAGGCATATATGTGTGCCTTTGACAAGTCTTGTGTGTGTGTGTGTGTGTGTGTGTGTGTGTGTGTGTGTGTGTGTATTCATACACTTATACACAGAATTGTGAAATTATGTATTGTTTGTTTTTTGTGGGGAAATATATATTAAAGTTATTTTAAGGTAACATCGTATAGTTCTACCTCATTGATTTTAGTTGTATGGAAATCCATGAACTAACTATTTATCAACCTAGAGAGAGAGAGAGAGAGAGAGAGAGAGAGAGAGAGAGAGAGAGAGATTAAAAGGACAGTATGGGTAATTTAGTGGGTGAAGTCAGGTGCTACTGAGACTGAAAACCTGAGTCCAGTTCACATAGTGAATTAACAGAACAGAATCCCTTAAACTGTCTGCTGATCTCCACCACGCATGGGATGCGGCATGGATGCATAATATTAACTGGAACTATGAGGGATAAAGGCATCCTGCTCAGATGCGATCTACAATCCAGAGAAGCCTATTACCAAAGGGACATCAGCAACACGTCATCTTCATGGATGCAGAGGCCAGAACATTACTGGGGCTTAACAGGTGACTAATTGTGTAACTAAGATATGCCCAAAATACCGCTTTTGCCTTTTCCTTTCATACATATACACACCAACACCAACACCGCTGCAGCCACTACTGCCACCACCACCACTTCATGCAGGCATGAGTGCATGCACACACACTCTTAAACATGATTTTTATTGGATATTTTATTTACATTTCAAATGTTATCCCTTTCCAGTTTTCCCCTCTATTATAAAAAATCATTTTACTATATTTATAACTTTAATATGTTTTCCCAGAAAAAAAAACAAAATAAAACATAATTTCACAATTCTGTGTATAAATGTATGAATACACACACATACTTTCATTTATATGAAACATATTTATATTATATGAATGAATGATTCAAAAATGAAGTTTAGATAGATATTTAAATTGATTCTATTCTTATTAAAATTTGATCAAAACACTAAATTGTTATTTTTAAAGCTCTTGCACTAAGTGTGTGGAGTGTGTGTCCTTAAAATGCAGCTGTATACATGTGGGCTAACACCAACAGTGTGGTTACCTCAGTGATGGGAACATCCTTCTGTTGAACTGGGACCTACAGAGAGGGGAAACATCACTTTGAAGTCTGATTGTAGTTATGAGCTAGATAAGATAATTTCAGTTGTTTCAGAATCCAACAAAATAATGACCGTCTACATAAAAATCACCACCTCACATGAAATTAAGGAGTAAAAGTTTTAGCAACAGCAATATCACCAGCCGACAAACATATCCCATCATCCTCCAGTCTCCCCAAGATGATGATTTCTCCTGTTTTCTCCAGTGGTAGCAAGCTTGTTTCAATTGTTTCAGGCTTTTTTCCCTAACAAAATGTATGTGTGTGTGTGTGTGTGTGTAGATATATAAAGAGAGATAGACAAACACACACATATACACATATACAATTTAAAAAAAGTTTTCCTCAGTGAACTGTCATTTATACCTAGCTAGTTTACATTGTTTTGTATGTTAGAGGAAAGAGATTACCATCAGACATGAACTAAAATCATACTCTAGACCCAGACCACAGAGCTAGAGGAGAACTTGTGAAGCATAGTCATCCAAAACCTAATTTTATTTAAAGTTTCATTGAAAAGGAAACAGTTGAAACTGTGAAGATTCCTCTCTCAGCAATCAGCCAGGCTCATACTGCAGTGAACATTCATGATGCACAGAATGAGAACTCCTGACATCAGTCTTCAGCCATGAAGCACATGGCTCCAGAGTCATTAGAATGCCAAGTAACTAATTTCTCCTCTCCTGAATTTATAAGTACAAAGGTTTGGGTACTCATTACCAAGTTATATATATCCAGAGAGACTGGGGGTAAAATCTACTTCCAGGCAGCAACTACTGTTAAGAGATTAAATTCCCCTCCATTCATCAGTCTGCTTGTTTCCATCCACCCCTTTATTCATCCTATTTAATGAGCTCACATTTCTCATACAGAAATTTAGATCATAAAAATATAATTGAAATGACAGGTCTACATAATGAAATACCTACTCAAATATGTGTGTGGGGGGTGTAAATACACGTTCATATATGCATACATGCACTTATATTTATAATGCAAAATTGAAAAATATAGGCAAAAGGAAGAATTTTAAAGAATTGATAATCTTCCATCCAAAACCAACTTCTATTGACGAAGAATTATACCATTTTGTCATTTAAAACTCCTTATACAAGATTGGAGATGTGGCTTAACGGTTAAGAATGCTTATTGTTCATGAAGAAGGACCAAATTTAGCTCCTAGAACTCATATCAGACAGCTCACAACCAACTATAATTGCATTTTGTGTCCTCTCCAGGTCTCTGTTGACATCTTCATTCATGTGGTATAAATAAACTCATGTGATCATATATACATACCCAATATAAAAATAGATAGATAGATAGATAGATAGATAGATAGATAGATAGATAGATAGATCTCCCAAGGCTCCTTTGGAATCAATGTTTCTTACTCCTGGAATATCCATGCACCCATGGGTACATCTCTGCTGGTAAGTCACTACTGTAGCACATAGGATCAACAGTTGGACTGGATTATTGAAGACTTTTCTTTCTCAACAAATCACATAATAAGCATTTTGAAAACTAATCATCAGGGAGGAAGCTTCTAGATTTGTCCCCAAATTTTTCTTTGTAACCTATATCCAAGTGTATGTTGCCTTCAGTAATAAGGTATTTAAGACATAAACATATCATTGTTATCAAAATAGCTGCATATGTAGCAGAAGACAGCCTAGTCAGACATCATTGGGAAGAGAGGCCCCTTGGTATTTCAAACTTTATATGCCCCAGTACAGGGAACAACAGGGCCAAGAAGTGGGAGTGGGTGGGTAGGGGAGCAGGGGGGGGGGATAGGGAACTTTCAGGATAGCATTTGAAATGTAAATAAAGAAAATATCTAATAAAACATTGAAAAAATTAGAAGCTACAAAATGGAGGTGGAGCTGATCCTCAGTCCTCTATGCACCTTCCCTGCCAGAGGGAAATATACAAGATGTAGACATGAGATTAGACAAGGCTTCAAGTAACAGGGGTAGAGACAGGAGAAAAAAATACAGGTCAAAGACACAGAAAATATTTTACGATAGTCGTAAAAACCAAAAGTCCCTAGTCTAATAAAGAGGTACCTATCAAGATATAAGAAGCATACAGAACACCAAATAAATAAGACCAGAAAAAAAATTCTCATGACTCATAAAGTTCAAAATACTAAATGTACAGAACAAAGTTATGATATTCAGGGCCTCAAAGGAAAAAAGACCCAGTCACATATAAATGCAGATGTATTTGAATGGCATCTGATTTTCAGTGAAGAGTCTAAAAGCCAGAAGGGTCTGGAAAGATGTTCTACAGATTCTAAGATACCAAAGATGCAAGATGGGACTATTATATCGAGGAAAACTAACAATCAGAATCAATAGAGAAGTGAATTCCATAATTAAAGCAATGTTTTGCAGTATCTATCTACCACTCCACTTCTACAGAAGGTGCTAAAAGGAATATTTTAGTCTGAATATGTTAACCACACTTAAGAAAACATAGGGACTAAGTCATTCCACAACAGAAATCAGAAGAGCAGAGGAAAAACACATGCCATTACAACAAAATAACAGAAATCAATAAACAATACTTATTGATAACTCTAAATATTAATGGTCTCAATTCTCTACAAACAGAAAAGACAAAATTAACAGATTATATTAGAAAACAGGATCCATCTTTCTTCTGTGTCAGTTAAGAATAGACTTCCTCTCTGGTAAACAATGTAAAACTATTTTCCAAGTAAATAGACCTAAGAAGCAAGCTAGTACAGCCATTTTAATATCTAACAAAATAGACTTCAAACCAAAACTAATCAGAAGAGATATGGAAGGACTCTGTATATTAATTAAAGGAAAAAGTTGCCAAGAGGATATTACAATTCTAAACATTTATGCAAGAAAAACACAAGGGCACCCAGGTTCATAAAAGAAACACTACTACAGTTTAAAATTTCATATTGTCTTTTACACTGTGATAATGGGTGACTTCGATAGCCCATTCACACCAGAAGACTAGTAATCCAGGCAAAAACTACACAGACAAATGCCAGATATAATAACATCATAAATCAAAGGGAAGTAGCAAACATAAACAAAATATTATGCACAATCACTAAAGAATACATTTTCTTTTCAGCAGCTGATAGAACTTTTTTCAAAATTGGCCACATACAAAGCAAGTCTTAACAGAGATAAGAAAATTAAGCAACACTCTGTATTTTATCTGATCACCAAGGATTAAAGCTGGATATGAATAAGAACAGAAAATATACAAACTTATGATAACTAAACCACTCATTGCTAAGTGAAAGATGAATCAAGACAGAAATCAGAAGAGAATTTATAATTAAATGAAGTGAAACATATATCCAACCCCATTGGACACAATGAAGGCAATTAATGACACACATAAAATATTTGAGGGGGGAAGGAGGGGAAAGAGGAGGAGGAGGAAGAGGGGGGGGGAGGAGAAGGAGAAGGAGAGGAGAAGGAGAAGGAGAAGGAGAAGGAGAAGGAGAAGGAGAAGGAGAAGGAGAAGGAGACGGAGAAGGAGACGGAGATGGAGAAACAAATATACAGCAAGAAAATCAAACTCAGGGATGAAATAAAAACAAACAAATACAGATAAAAATAAAACAAATGAAATGAAGAGTTGGTTGGTTGGTTGGTTGGTTGGTTGGTTGGTTGGTTGGTTGGTTGGTTGGTTGAAAAATTAACAGAATTTACAAACTCTTATCCAAATTAATTAAAATATTGAGAGAGAAGACCCAAACTAATAGAATTAGAGAGGAAAAGGGAACATTGCAATCAATACCAAGAAAATTCAGAGAATCATAAAGGCATACTTTAAAAATCTCCATTTCATTCAATTTGAAAACCTAAAAGAAATAGATAAATTTGTTGATACATGATTATCACCAGACTTAAACAAAGAGCAGATGATCAATTTCACAGGCTCATAATTCCTAATAAAATCAAAGTAAATACTTAGAGTCTCACAAGCAAAAACCAACCAAACAAAAAACAGTCTAGGGAAAGATGGATTCAACATAAAATTTTACCAGACTCTCAGAGAATTGACTACAATACTCCTCAAATTATTCTACCAAATAGAGACAGAAAGAAAATTTCCTAATTTTTATGATGCTACTATTACCCTAATACTGAAACCAAAGACACATAAACACAAAATTATATATCAATCTCCCTTATGTACATAGATGCAAAAATTCCCAATAAAATACATGCAAACTGAATGTAAAAACATATCAAAAAGATCATCTACTATGATAAAGTTGTCTTCAACCCAGATGTGCAGGAATGACTCAACATACATAAATCAGTAAATGAAATTAACCCTATAAATAAACTGAAAACCCAAAACTGCATGATCATGTCATTAGGTGGAAAAAAAAAAAAAAACCCTTTGACAAGATCTAACATCCCTGGATGATGAGATTCCTGGAGACACAAGGGCTACAAATGATATACCTCAACATAGTAAAAGCAATTACAGCAAGCCCACAGACAACATCAACACTGAGAAACACAAAGCATTTCCACTAAAATCAGGAAAAAAAATGGATGTCTACTCTCTCCATACTTATTCAACACAGTGCTTGGAATCTTAGCTTTAGCAATAAGACAACTGAAGTAGATCAAATGGATAAAAATAGGAAAGGAAGAAGTCAAAGTATCTTTATTTATATATGATATATTTTTATACATAAAGGATTCTAAAATGTCCCAAAGGAAACTTTACAACCAATAAACACTTATAGGAAATAATCAAAATACAGAGTCAACAAATAAAAAGAAAATTTAAAAAGTCTTCAACAAGAATTGACCAATTTTAATCAAATTATTCAAAAGACAGACCATCCAAATTAGTAAAATTAAGATTTAAAATAAAAAGCCAATAATGAGCCGGGCGTGGTAGCGCACGCCTTTAATCCCAGCACATGGGAGGCAGAGGCAGGCGGATTTCTGAGTTCGAGGCCAGCCTCATCTACAAAGTGAGCTCCAGGACAGCCAGGGCTATACAGAGAAACCCTGTCTCGAAAAACCAAAAAAAGAAAAGAAAAGAAAAACAAAAGCCAATAATGGTGGTACATATCTATGATTTAAGTACCTAGGAGACAAGAGGATCAATAATTCAAATTCATTCTAGGATGCATGGGACTCTGAGAGAGGGAGGAATGGAAGGAGGGACAGGGAGAGGGATGAGGAGGGAAGGAGTGAGACAGGGAGGCAGGAAGGAAAAGAAATATACAATTAAAATCCAGGGCATAAATGGGAATATTCATAAAACTTACATTTTAAAAAATGGACTTTCTAGAAGCAGTGGATATAGGATTTAATTTTTATAGGAGTTAAAGGTGTATGGCTTGATAAAATGTAACCATGAGTACATAGTCAGTCTAAACAAAAAGAGAGCAATGACATTGAATCAGTACTAGTCTCACAACAATAACAACAACAACAACAACAAAAGCCCATGGTTGGATGAATTCACTATTTCTTGCTGAATTCTGCTATATCTTTAAAGAACCAGTATTCCTCAAATTAATTCATAAGTTAAATAAGAAAAAAAGAAATGGTAATATACTCATAGTGTGAAGCCATTATTACACTATGACCAATGCTGGGTAAGGTAGAAATAAAAGAAAACAAAGGTTAATTTCTTTGGTGAACATTGACACAATAATTTTGAATAAAATTCAAACTAAATCTAAAAATACTTTCATTGACCACATATAGTCAAGTCACTCTGAGGATACAAGTGTAATTTAGCATGTGCACATCAGGGTGGGGAGGAGATATGATCACCTTCTTAGAAGAGCAAACATATTTTAGAAAAATTAAACATCCTCTGAAGAAACTAGGGATAGGTCACTTCATACTGAAGACCACATATAATAAACCTGTTGTCAAGTTTATACTGGTGAATGAAAACTAAAAGCTTTGGATATTTAAACCGAAAGTTATAAATGAGAAGTGTGTCTACTTCTCTCAACTGTGCTTCTTTAATTCTTAGGCAATATAAATATAAAGAAGGCAAGATAAAGAAAGAAATATTAGACTAATAGGAATTTTAAAAATATAAATAATCCCATGTAAAGATGACTAGCAGAAAACTCATATCTGAGAAACACTTTCACTGAAATAGCATCATATAAAACCACCATATAAAAACTAGCAGTTTTCTCTTGATAATCAACATGTTGAGAAAAAGCTTTAAGAACGATGCATCCATAGTAGTTTCAAATCATAAATAATTTAAATACTAAAGAATAAATTGAAATAACAGAAATTCTTTATAAGAAAATCTACAAAACAGTCAAGAAAAAAACTGAAAAGAGCATTAGAAAGTAGAAGTGCCTCTCGTGTATCAAAAGAGTTAACACTGTGAAAGTGGCTGTCACAGTTACTTTTGGCTGCTGTGACAAAACCCCATGACCAAGGCAACTTATAGCAAAAACAAAAACATTTAAAAGAGGCTTACAGTTTCAAAGGGTTCATCCATGCCCATCATGGCTGAGAGTATGGCAGCAGTCAGACATGGCACTAGAACAGCAGCTGGAGTTTACATCCTGGTCCACAGTCACAGGGAAGAGCAAAAATGGGAAGGAGGGAAAGGAAGGGTAGAGAGGGAGGTGAGGAGAGAGGGAGGGAGATGTAACTGGGAATGGTGTGAATTTCTGAAACCTCAAAGCTTAGCTCATGTGACACAGCTCCTCCAATAAGGCCACACCTCCTAATCCTTCCCAAACAGTTTCACCAACTGGAGACGCAGCATTCAAACAAATAAGCCTATGGGGCCATTCTCATTCAAACCACCAGAACGGTTTGAAACACATGAAATATATTCAACATCCTTAGCCATTCAGTAAATGCAAAAAAAAAAAAAATTAATATTCCACCTCACTTAAAAGCAACCCATAGCAAACCCTATACAAATTTTAATGACATTCTAAAAAGAAATACAAAAATCAATCCTAAAGTTCATGTGGAAGCATGAAAGACCCTAAAGAACCAAAGCAATCCTGAGAGAGAAGACCAATGAGTTATTTCAAAAAGTACCTGACTTTAAAGTCACTATAAAGACACAGTCACAAAACACACAGCAGTGCTGACACAAAAGCAAGTGAATGAATGGATTAGGGCAGGATGTCCAGAGTGTGCTAACTTTTACCAAGAACATACCTTAGAGGAAAGACAGTCTAACAAACGGTGCTTGGGGAAACAACAGTCATTGTAAAATGTGGAAACCAGATTCCTATTTCTCATTCTGATATGCACACACACTAACACACACACTAACACACACACACAAACACACACTCATACATCACACTCACAAAGTTGTCCAAAACTGGTCATACCTTAATGTAATATTTCAAATTTGAAATCTGAAACTACATCATCATCATCTTCTTCATAATATAATAATAATAACAATAATAATAATAATAATAATAATACATAAAGGAAAATACTCTAAAGTGTAGGCATAGGCTTAGGTAGTTTAAAAATACTCCCTAGAATGTACAAATGATATTGTATCAAATTATAACATTTTCACACAGCAAAGAAAATAATTTCACAGTGAAAAGACAGTTTATAAAGCAGGAGCAAATCATTGGCAACTACTCATACAATAGGGATTAATATCTGGAATATAAAAGATCAAAAAAAAGCACCAAAACCCCCAAACAATTCAACCAATAAATGGGTAAATGAACTAAACAGGCAGTGTTCAAAAAGAACATTTGTTCAATAAACAAATGGCAAATGTTCAACATCCTTAACCATCCAGGAAATGCAAAACAAACCACATGTAAAGTCCACATTGCCTCAGTGAGAACAGCTCTGATGAAGAAAATAAACAAGTGTCCATAGAGATGGGGAGGACAGGACACCTCCTACACTGTTGGTGGAAATGTAAATCAGGTCAGCCACTGTGGAAGTCAGCTCTAGAAAAAACTAAAAATAGAAGTACCTTATGACAGTCAGACATAGTTGCTAGTAGCTGTAGTTATCTAATTAAAATGTCACGATGAACAAAATCCTAACCCAAATTGATTTTAATTATTTATAAGCTCAGTTTCTTTTTTTTTTCAAAATTATTTTGCCACTTGCTACATAGGTGATGTGGAAAACATTATACTAATAAAGCAAGCCAGACACAGAAAGACAAATATTATATGACCTCACCTAGCTGAAATCCAAATACTGTGTCAATGAAAGAGGAAGTGAAGGAGTGGTTGCCAGGGTATGGTGAGTGAAGTGGGGAGCTGATAAAGAAGTTTCAGTCTATACTATGTGATTCATAGGTTGAGGGCTGGGGAGACGGCTCAGTAGTTAGGAACTGGTAGCAGGTGCTCTTCCAGACGATCCAGGTTCAGTTCCCCATAGCCACAAGGTATATCACAGCCTAATCAGTGCCAGGGCCTCTGATGCTCTCTTCTGGTCTCTGGAACACCTGCACACACATACACACATACATACATGTAGGAAAAGATTTATAAACATAAAATATAAATAAATTTCAAATTATTGAAAGGTGTGTAAGTACTATAGATCTAAATATAAAGATTATGATTAATATTACTGTATTACACATTTAATTTACCAAGTGAATGTATCTTAAGTGTTGTTACCACACACACACACACACACACACACACACACACACACACATGCACACACGTGCACGCATGCACACACATGCACACATGCATACACGCACACACACACATAAACACACACAATCTATGTGAGGTGATGGATGTTTTAATTTACTTGTAATATACATATACATTAAATCATCATACACCATGAATCTTAAATATATATAATTATAATTTGTTATTTATAGATAAACATATAGATTAAAAACTAGTCTTGAAGTTTGGGTTTATATTTTTGATTTTTTGTTTGTGTACTTTTTCTTGATTCTTTGTGAGTTTCACACACTCTAGACTCACTCATCTCCCTGGGGCTTCATATCTGCCCTTTGCCTTTCAGCCTTCCCCCCTCCAAAACACACACACACACACACACACACACAGAGCAAAGCATAGAAAACATTTCATTATGGACTCGCTGTAGTATGTCACAGTGTGTCCCACAGTATATTTCTCTCTCCATACATCTTCATTTGCAAAAGATCATTACAAAGACATTGGTCTGTTTCGAGATCTCTGGCTTCTGCGATACCATCAATATTGGATCCTCCTGGCTATCTTGTTGTCGCTCTGTGTCATGGAGATCTGCTTGGGATTGGCAAGACATTTTTGGAGTGGACCAGGTCGCAGCCCTGAATCAGAGATGAGGCGGTAGCTGAGCTGAGCTCTCCCTTGACTGACCGCACCACCCCATGGCAAGCTCTCCAGCACTGCTCTAGTAAGGCCACCCGGTGCAGCTCTGACAGGACGGGTCAGCTCTCCCACTCTTCATGCCCTAGGGCTGACTCACACACTTCTGCCTCTAGAACCCCCTCTACTGGGCCCAGGGGTTCATGCTCCCAAATGCTAAGTCTTGTGAGGGGATGGACCAGCTTATCTCGCTCTCATAACCTCTGAGCAAGCTCACACATGCCTTCACCATCAGGACTGTGGTGCCCATGCCTTCACCATCAGGGCCAGCCAGCCCTGCTGTGTAGCCCAGGCAAGGTCCTAAGCCCACTCTCCCAAGTGTTCCTGCTCTCAGGCCCAGGAAACCAGCTTTCCTGAGTATCACAGGAGGCAAGGGGTGCATCACCCCTGCCCCCATGCCACCCCAAATCAGACAAGTGGCAGGGCCAGCTTTACAATGCTCTCACCCTCGGGGCCCAATCACCATGCCCCCTTCACCAGGCCCAGTTCTACTCTGCTGCCCAGGCAAGGCACAGGATCTGCTCTCCCTGGTGCTGCAGCTGGTGAGGGCCAGGGCCAGCTCACCTACTCTCATGACCCCAAGGACAACTCTCAGGTGGCCAGGGTTGAGGAGGCAGAGGGCACACATTAAAAAAAAAAAATCTCTGTGATATGATGGATGTTTTAATTTACTTGGTTGTAGCCAATACAATATACACATACATTAAATCATCACACATCATGTATCTTAAATATAGATAGTTGTAATCTGTCAATTGTAGCTGAAAATACAGGTTAAAAACTAATTCTTAGTTTCTTAAAGATAGAAAGGAGGTTTGTGCTGTCCAAGACCATGGCCTTCTGAGGAGAATGGGCAAGATGTTATTTGAGGTCTCATTGGGATGTAATGAAAGCATTACTCTAAAAGCTGAATAGAAGAGCTCAGTGATGGCTGCACATCGTTGTGACTAAATACTACTATAAAATTCGTGATTCTGTGGCTGAGATTCAAGTTTTTAAAAAATGGAGAAATGTCACCACAATGCAATAAAAAGAAAGGAAGAAAAATTAAAAGAAATCAGATGAAACCCAAATGTTTCCTTTGTGAGCAACCCTGATGCCCCACACACACACATGCACACACACATTCACATACACATGCACACACATGCATACATACATGCACACACACACATGCACACGCACACACTCTAACACTGTACTAGGAAGTTATTTTGGAATACATAATAGTTTAAGTTCTGACTGGCTGGATTTTATCACACAATTTGCAAAGATAACAGCCTCCATGAGAGTGGTGGTATCTCTAACCCAGATGTTCTGTAGCCTTGCCTTCTCTCTTGTATCCTCTGGAATTGGCTGGTACCTTCTTTCTATCCCAGGGGGCAATGCACTGACAACCCAGAACACCATGACATTAAACAAGAAGGTTATCCAACAAATATAGAAACAAGTCTTTACTGACTTAGAAAATTCAGGGCTAAAGATGAACATTTCCTGCAATTTCTTTCCCTAATTAAGCCAAGGATTAAACACATACCCACAGTCATTTTATTCAGGTTATTTGTTTTTCAAGTGAGGTAGCCCTAGTTAAAAGATAAATGTTTGTCCTTTCACATTTGGGCTCTAAAAACTGAATAGAAGAGCTCAGATCAAGACAAATCATGCTCAATCCATGCTGAAATCAGGAAAAAACAAGTACTTATGGTCATGTTGTACATCACATATGTGAGAATGGAGCTGTGGAGAAACACGAGGCAGTACTGTTGTCTCTACCACACATGAGAAATGGTACAATCAGGTGTACCCTCCTTGCTGCCCTTGCCAAAGCTGCAGTAGTAGGACATTTAAAATAAACATCTTGGCATGATACAGTGGGGTCTCATCCTCTCTTCACTCAAACACGATCTTTTGGGTAATTTTGAAAGTTCTAATAAAAGAGAAAGGGAAGGAGTTAAAGAAACCTGATTCGTTGGTGTGGTTAAAAAGATAAATGCTTTAAAAATATCCTTTATGTCATAATCTATTACAAGTATATAGAGTATTACAAGTAATAAATCATGACAAAGTCTAGTGTTGTCCACTGTAAAAGAAGCTTTTAAAAGAAAAAGTTTGAATAATAATTACTTAATGTGTTTATATAAAGACATTGACCTTACTGTCAAATTTGACGTGTGGTATTCAAGAACTGCCTGTAATACATGCCTCCCAGAAAAACAGGTCAGAAAACCAACACAAGACTGCTTGTTCTTTAACGTAAAAGTGGCTGCTTGGTATCTTAGTATAAAGTGAATGTCGTTCCTTGTGGTTCAACACTTGATTATTCTTCAAGATAAATTTAAAGTAAAAAAGGAACTTGGCTGTGTTTAGAGCGGTCTGTAGTTGGGTACAGCACCCAAGAGAATGACCTGGCATGTGTTTAAAGAAGACAGAGCTTTTAAGGACCAGGAGGTCAGTGATAGCGGGTCCCTAAGAAATGCCAAGAATTGCTTCAGGGTGCCATTGGTTCCTGGAAGTTCTGAGCGGTGTCGCGACACAAGGGATGTCTTCCCAGACTCCTTGTCTAGAGATAAATCACAGCTTATGCCCTTGTTCCTGTGTCCTTGTTGACTGTGGGATACTGGATAAAAAGACTATGTGCTTGATTTGATTTTTCAAAGGATGGAGTAACACTTCATTCAATCAGTAAATCATCCAATTAATATTCACTCAGCATTTCTGGTATGCCCAACATTTTATTAAATACTCAAAGCATAATTTTGGGATCAAATAAATAACCCCACTTTTTTTGAAGTTCAAAGTTTACTAAAAATTACTTCAATGACAAAATTATATGAATAACTTCAGTACTGTCACTATGATAAATGTTGCCAATGGAAAAATCTAGGCAGTGTCCAGTCCGTGCCTAGAAGAGGGAAATCTTATAAAATTTGGGTGAGAAAGAGGGGTTTTCTTGGAAAAGAGACAATAGAAAGGAGGTCTGAAGAATGAGAGTAGGTAGGAGATTATCTAAATATAATGAATGCTCCTAAGCCTAGCTATAAGCTAGTTTAGCTATGCTGCAGGGGTTGGGAATTAGTTTGGCTAAAGCAGAAGGAGGCAGACCTGAAGAGGAAAGATAGAGATGCACTTTACAGGGCCTTGTACATCATGCTAAGTGCTCATAGCTTTAGTATTGTGGAGAAAATAGGGTCAGCCATACTATTAAAGGGATTAACAAATGCATATAAAACAAAGTCACGATGCTAATTTTAGGAGATGATACCAAATGAGCACAGCTGTGTCTATGATTCATAGTTAGACTAACACTGATGAACATTTTAAAGCAATACAGAGATTTACTGGAAGATTATAGGTTAGATTACGAGAAGGACTGTCTAACCAGAGAGACTTGCACATCCACATATATTGCGCTATCCATGGGAGCTGGGAAACGGAACTAGCCTAGATGTTCATCAGCAGATAAGGTCCATAATGAAACTGTGGTCAGTGTACACAGCGGGAATTGTTTTCAGACACAGAGAAAAATTAAATCATGGAGTTTGAAGGGAACTGGAAAATACTGTAACTAGGAAAGGTAACCCACGCTCAGGAAAACAAGTCTAGTATGTTGGAAGCTTACTCTCTACTTTTTGTCTATGTGTATTTATATGGTAGTGATTGTGGGTAGAAGTTAGTTCATAGAAAAGGGTCCCAAGTAAGGAGTAAAAAGAGGCTTTCACCCCTGATATTTTAAACATAATATTTTTAGTTTCTTCTTTGAGAATTTTATACATGCATACAATACATTTTGATCATATCCACTCTTTACTTCCCCATCTTACTCCTCACAGAACTCCAAGCCATGCTCCTCCACAACTTCATACCTTCTTATTATTCTTGATGGCCCACTAAGTCCCACACTGCCTATGTGCACATAGATGTTGAGTCTCGGAAAGCCTACCAGGTGCCACACCCTTAAGGAAAACTGACTATACTCATTGAAGCAGCCATCAAGAGCCAATAGCTTCTCCATATAGGGAGAGGCCTCAGGAGTGCATCCCCAACTCATGCTGGAATTTGGGATATCTTGATCTAAAGGCTTTTTAAATGAGCATTTAGAGCTACAATAACCTGTAAGTATTCAGAATATGGTTTAATATCATGTATACTTATCAAAAGAATAAGAATACCCCCCATTATTTATGATGTTCCCAGCTATGGGTGACTAAGTTCATAGTACAAGACATGAGTTCCATCCTGTGGAGTAGTCCGTAAATCCAACCAAAAGGCTGTTGGTCATCCCATAACATTCACATCACTGCACCATGCATGGACACATCCTGCCAAGCCAGTTTTTATTCTACTCCCAGATGAATAAGGTCACAGATGGTTTGTTTTTCCATCAACAACATAGACTTGATGTGGCTTTGGAAGCTAGCCAGCAAGAATAAAGTTCATGATGGCAGCTTAATTTTTTTCCATGCCTCGTGACCAAAATCTATGATATCTTCAGCAACAGGAGCTCAACATTAAGTTCTAGTGGGTAGCCAAATGTAATGACAAGAGCTTGTGCTGTTTTGTCACTCTCTGAGAAAGCCATGACCAACTCAAGGGGAAGGACTCCACACCCAGAACTGGATTTTGTTTTATTATGGTTTCTGAAAGGACCGTTATACCCGTGGGTAGAAAGACAGAATACATGTGCTCTGAAAGTAGGAATAGCAACAATAGGTTGTAGAAGAGTAAGGAGATATGAACACTGCATTTACTTTAAAAGATACAAAATTAGCAAATTCAACAGTGGCAGGTACATTCAGAGAAAATAGAAGGACACAAAGAAGAATTATACACAAAATTTTAGCTTAATGACTATTATGTTGGGTTTGAAAGCAAACTAACAAAACGCTCTTGATTTGGCTCACACTTGTAACCCTAACACTCTGAAGGCTGAGACAAGAGAATTACCAGGAGTGTACAGAGTGAGACCTTGTCTAAAAAGAAGAGAATGGGGAAGGAGAGAAGGAAGGGAAGAAGAAAGGTAAGGGAGGTAGGGAGGAAGGTAGGTAGGTTTCATACAAAGATCTATGTCAGAATAAACAAATGTTCTTACCAATGGTGCATATTTATTCTTATATGTCTAAAATTTTACAACAAAATCTTTTAAATAATATAGTATATGAACCTGATTACTCTGAAAAGGATTAACTGAAGTTGGGAAACACACAAAAGTAAAACTTATAGTGTATTTAATGTGTAAATGTTTAGCATCCAGTGTTTAAAGGAATGTCATCAGCTTCGGTGGAGAGAAACTCTCTATCTTAAAGAAAACAACTGGAAATGTACCTTGAAAAGAATAGTTATCACAAATAAAATGATATAATGATGACAAAAAATTCAATGACATTTGAAAATGTTAGCTACGTGATATCACTTGCTGAGGATATACAAATGTTAGCTACGTGATATCAATTGCTGAGGATATATGAATTTTTAGCTATATGATATCACCTGCTGAGGATATATGGGATGTTAGTTATGTGATATCACTTGCTGAGAATATATGAAATGTTAGTTATGTGATATCACTTGCTGAAGATATATAGAAACAAAATTTTCCGTTCTCTTCTTTTTCTCAAAATGTCATCCTTGGACTTCAGATACTTATGAAATTTCAACACACTCACGTTTAATCATTTTCAAGTCTCAAAGCTGAAAACTTATTAGATATTGAATGTTGCTTATGTTTATATACTTTTACATTTATGGTTAGACTACTTACTCCTAATTATTTGTATTAATAATAATATAGCTAAGTAACTAAGTATTGAAATGCTTAGTGATAAATATGCCCACAATGGACTAAGTACTTTAAAATACAACTTCTTATTCCTTATTACAATGCTAGTATAATAAAGATGAAGTGAAACACAACTCACTTTTAAGTGAATCCCATGGAGGCTGGGAGTGGACTCCACTATGGATAAATTGCTTGTCCATGCCAGCCCCTTGGTTTGATAGCTATCCACGAAAAACAAAGTACAAAAAGGGCTAATAGCCCAAACGTCTCGGGTGAGATGAGAGATTCTGGACAGGACAGTTGGCATGCTAACGTCTTCTGCAGGAAGTTAGGACCTGAGAAGTTTCTAATGAGAAAAAAGATCAACATACCAACTTCCGATGGTCTAGACTTTTAGACTGTAGGGGAACAGATCTGCAGACCATGGACCACAACAGTTCCTTCTTCTGCCCTATAAAGCTTCAAGACTCCTGTGCCTCAGAGATACTGGGCCTTCCATTGTTCTGATGCAAGGACAACCTGCTTTTGTAGAAGTCAGTCTCCTTTATTTTTGCATCATCGTGATCAATCCCAACCTAAGATTTAGTGCTGAACCCAAGAGAGGTGTGGAATCCCTCATCGCAGCCCTCTTGTTTGAGTGATCTTTCCTCTCTCCCCTTACCTATCTCTCTCACTTTTTCTGACACACATCCCACCTAGAGTCAGATTACTTTTTGCACACACAAAAGCTCTAAACAGCCACCAGTCCTAGACTGAAACCTCTCAGATTTTGTGATCTTTGTCTATGTGAGCAGTTCTAGCACTGTTCTGGGGTTTTGTTGGTATGCCACATAAACTCAGTTTAGGTCCTTTTTCTTATTTGCCTTCTTTCCTCTCTACAGATAACCAGAGAAGAGCCTTTTGTCATTTGTCATACCATTACAACCACTATTCACACACCAAGGTATGGACTGGGTTCAGTCCACAGGAACCTAAGATTGACAACCTCCATCTAGATCCTGGGGGTTCTTCAGGTTGTCTGCCTCTGGCTGGAACTGGGGCCTATTCCAGCCTCCTGGTCACTCAATTCTGGCCACTTTCTGGTTGGAGGTGATTACCGATTACTAGAAACAAGCCTCACCCTTAAATTAGTACAACCTTTATGTAAGGATATCCTGTATTTGCACTTTTAGATGTATTATGTATATAATGAATGTATTTATAATTATATACATATTTGAAAGATGTAAAGGATATTTTGACTACCATTGTCCCTTTAAAAACATACAAATGAGCAAATGGGTTATTTCAAGGTCCTTATTTTAGCCATATCTATAGGGAAAAAAAAGACAGTAAAGGAGCAAACAAAAGCCCAAACTGTAGCATATTTCCCTTAGAATCCGAGGTTCTGTCCTATTTTCTTAGTCAAGCTGCTGCTGTCCTCATACTCTCATTTGCACCAGCCTAAAATGATCACAGCAGGACTCATTAAATGTTAATACTCCTTCACAAAAGCAGGACATAAACAGGCCATCAAGCCAATCTTAGATTTTGTCATTGAGGCCTGATAAAGAAGGGATAGACATCACAGAGTCCCCCACTCTCCCAGGGGTAAAATTCTCCAACAGATAGAAAATTCATTTGTCAATGTTATTATGGATCATGATATTAAGAAGATAAGTGCTTTAGTAAAGGAGAGAGAGAGAGAGACAAAGACACAGACAGAGAGAGACAGAGAGAAATAGAGAGCATGAATTCAGGTGGCTGGATGTTTGCCAGGACTAAAAGGAGAGTAGAAAGGTTTTGCAAGTTAAAAAGGTCTGAGTAAGTTATTTACTGAATGACATAATAATAATGAGACTGATATGACATATACGGTATTAAAGTTTCTATGGTCATAAAGTAACAATTAGAGGAATTAGCTAAAATGTGTATCTAATAAAAGTTATTTAGAAATATCTGGCTATTGAACTATTGTGCAGTAGTTTAAAGTATCAGACTGGTAGAACTGGTCTTCGTATTTAATGCAGGTTATGCTAATGTGGTCAGCAATAGATCATTTTCCACCTTGTCCTGTAAAGTCAATGAGGTCATAGGTGATTTTTAGCCATCTCTCAATGTTCTGCACCTGGAAAGTCACATGCTCTCTTCTCCAGGAAGGCCATGGAGACCCACTTAATGAAATATCAAGAGTGTGTATAGTCTCCAAAAAGAAGGACAGAGGAAGGATTTCCTTAGTGCTTCCAAATGGAGCAATAGCCAGGCCAAGCAAGGCATTTGACTTATCCTAACATAGGTAAACTGGTAAAATAAGTAATAAATAAATAAGGAAGGGGGGAAGAAGGAAGGAAGGAAGGAAGGAAGGAAGGAAGGAAGGAAGGAAGGAAGGAAGGGAAAGAAAGAAAGAAAGAAAGAAAGAAAGAAAGAAAGAAAGAAAGAAAGAAAGAAAGAAAGAAAGAAAGGTGGGCAGGCTAGAGGAACCTGAAGTTCCTCACAAACCTGTAAGTACCTAGGAGAAAAGTATGACCAATATTAAAATGATCAGTATGTTCTTTTATTAGTTCAGGAGACTTCAGTCCTCACACATTATACTTAACATTATACATAACCATATGAAATACTATTTCTCACTAATTATTCTCTTGCTGAATATATATATATATATATATATATATATATATATATATATATAGAGAGAGAGAGAGAGAGAGAGAGAGAGAGAAAGTCATCTGTGTCTTTGTGTTTGTATATTTGTATATGTGTCTGTGTGTCTGTGCATGCATGTGTGAGAGGGGGGCAGGCAAAGCAAAAGAGCCAAGCAACCAAGAGAAAGAGAAGAGAGCACAGGGCAGAAATGGCAGGGTTATATAGAAAAGAGAAGCTGGGGGAGAGGAAGCCCCTGGGCCAGAGAGGCTTAGAGTAAGAGCAGCACGGACAAAAGCAGAGAGGAACCACAGGTACTGAGCTAGCCTAGTGGCTAGCCTGGGCTTTGGTGTGCCAATGGAAACTGCAGTTAGTCTTTTACCCCTAGTTTCTTTGGGACCTGACAGGAATATCCAAGCAGGTCTTGGGGTGTTGCTAGACATTCTTAGAGAAGCGACCCAATGGATTCTATTTCTCTTGTGAATGATCAGCTAGATATCGATTTCTCTTCCAACACTTATGAGTGCTTGTTTCTTATGCAAGAGTCTTTTTTTTTTTTTTTTTTTTTTATTCCTTTGTGTCTCAGCCATTTGGTAAGAAATCCGAATCCTAATCTTCTGATACCCGACATACAGACTCTCATGAGTAACCAGAGAGTTTGAATCCCGACAACAACCCCTGTTCAATCTACTCTTTCAATATCATAAACATTCTCCGACTGCGTTCCATCCAGGCCAGGTTAGCTATCTCATCAGCCTTGGGAATAGACACAGTAATAGTGTCTACCTCCGGTTATTATTTTCAACATCTAAAGTATTTCCTGACTCCTTTGCTGAGCTTGCAGCCACCATCAGCATCCTCCAAAACCAAATGAATTCCCTTGCAGGGATCATTCTCCAAAACAGGTGAGTCATAGATCTTTTAGGAGCAGAAAACAGACACCATTTACCCGGGAAGAATGTTGTTTCTACATCAACCAATCAGAAATTATTTCCGAGTTGCCGGAGAAAAACTCCAAGACTGGCATGGGACTTGCACAAGTATTTAGAAACAAAAGGCGCTGAACAGAGTCCACAGTAAGACAAAAGCTACATTAATTAGGCCCCCTGCGATGTCCCTTCATCTTGGGTCTCATTTGACTCACTATCGCCCCCTGCCGAAAGAACCGTTTTCAAATGATTCTCCAGGGCAGTTTGAAGGCAATCTCAAGATCCACTACAGTCAATAGAGCTTTTCAAAACTCATTTCTTTACCTACACGAAGTCAATCTGACCTCTGCCCTCCCCCTTAAATCCTAGGAACAGCCCAGTTCCTTCTTTTTATGCTCTCTAGGTCTGAGATAAAGCACTAGTAACAAAAGCCTCCGTTGAGCTGAGGCACTCTGGACAGAAAGGTCACCACTCTGTTCACATCCGAGGGAAGTTAGGACCTGGGGAGCTTCTAATAAGAGCGAGATATGAACGTCTATGGGTCTATACGACTAGAGACCGCACGGGAACAGATTTGTGCTGCACCGTTCAACCTTGCATTGCTTCGCATTGTTTTAAAACCCTGATCCACCCTGCATCCCCACTCCCAGAGACTTTGGCCCTTCATTTTTCTTTTTTTTTTTTTTTTTTTTTTTTTTTTTTTTTTTTTTTTTTTTTTTTTTTTTTTTTTTTTTTTTGAGACAGGGTTTCTCTGTATTGCCCTGGCTGTCCTGGAACTCACTCAGTAGACCAGGCTGGCCTTGAACTCAGAAATCCGCCTGCCTCTGCCTCCCGAGTGCTGGGATTAAAGGCGTGCGCCACCACGCCCGGCTTGGCCCTTCATTTTTCTAATTAAAGGATATTCTGCTCTGTGGAGATTAAGCTCTTTCTTTTATTTTTACATTGCCTCAATCAATCCGGACCTAACAGCACATGGGGTATCAAGCCTTTGAAATTAGCTTTATTAGCTCATTAAAATCCTTCACCTGTGGTCACTTTTCAGCGCCTTGACCCCACCCCCAACCCCCCCAAAAGAGGAAAAAGTAATAGGTAATTCCACTGAACAAAGCAGAGAGCCATCAGAGTTCACTGTCATGTTTCTCAGGAAAAATTGATTTTACTACCGTTTAAAAGTTTTTTTGAGCTACAAGCGTTACATTATACAATATTTTATTACTAAAACCTTCTTAGAGTTGGTGATAGTACTCTCTGATAGTGTATGGGCAAAGCCCTATTTACTGAGCTCCTAATTCACACGTGCTCACTAGAACTTAAAATAAGATTTGTTTTAAGAAGACGTGCCTTTTCAATGTAGACATTAGAGGATCTGGGATTCTCTGGTATGGATCACGCTTGCTATGGTGGTAGCCATGCCACTGTGGCATCTGACCAGCAACCTGGCTTTGTCTTATCAAAGTCAAAGACTGCATTGATAACTCATGTAGTACTAACAAACAAGTATGGAACTGATTCAGCAAAATCCCACAGCTTTTATACAGGCTAGAACCGAACTTAGAGTCCCTCTTGTCTGAGACGACAGCCCAGCAAGATACCAGGTCAAGACTCTAGTAAGAACAAATAATGAACTGTCTAGTAAATGCCGCGCCACCACCGCCGCCACCGCCGCCTCTGCGGCTGCTGCTGTTGCTGCTGCTGCTGCCTTTAGACAAACAAACCTACTCACTTTCAGCTTCCCCCAGTGAGAAATGCAAGTTAGCCTCAAGTAGGAGTCATAGTAGGAGCTACATATGTATGGGCTTTTTTGTTTGTTTGTTTTTGGTTTTTGTTTGTTTGTTTGTTTGTTTGGGGGTTTTTGGCTGTGCGCAGCTCTTTAGGCCGGGTCAGAGTATCTACTTACTTATAGTGGGAACAGGATTGTTCTGGCCTGGAGAATGTTCTCTCCATTGTGGAGGGCCAAGTGCAAGAAAAGATTGGGAGAAATCACACAACTTAAAGCGTATGCTGACACAATGCTCTTCTCACATACAAAGGTTCTTGCTGTTGGGCAAGGCGGTGGTACTGAAGCTAGAAGAGCAAAGGGAGATAACACAGAGCCTCTGGGATGTCCGATAACTCTGTTTACTTATCAACTTAGATAAGTAAACATAGAGTTTTCCTTCGTCTTTTGTGAAGTTTCATTAACTTATTAGAATGCCTCTGAATTTCAGTAACTAAGACAACTGATACTTCTGATATAGTATATCTCTAGTAAAACTTATTAATGCCCACTATATGCATAATTTTCATTAGATGCAATGCTAAAAGAAATTGAATTCAAAGAATTTTTCCTTAATGTAAACTTTAAATATCCTGAGTTATGTGGAGGCAAGACCTGATAGGAGAGAAGGGTAATGACCCTTTGTGGGTATGTGTACAAGGTCAGCCACATGAATCTTGTGAAGTTTCTGCATTGCTTAAGCCCTCCAGCTATTTGTTTTCAAGGTGATTTTTACCTGTAGAATTATAGGAATCAACCAGAGTTACAAATATATATATTCTATCAGTGGCCAATAATGAGACTTTACTCTTTACCTGATATTAACGTAGTTTTTGGCTTCTTTCTAATTTCAATATTAAAATGATACCATGTCTCTGTTGGGTAACAGCCTCAGGTGATAAGGAACTGAGTCAGGCTGAATAGGTCAGAAGCTCTTAGCCATAAAAAATGGCTTACCCCAGCCTGACCATTCACCTCCACCTGCAGAAATAATATGCCCAGTATCAAAAACAGCCCCTCTAAGTGCTCTCCAACTTCATCCCGTGGAAAGGTTTGGTGCCCTGGGATATTTAAATAAAGTAGTCTTAGCCTGTTGAGATTGAGTCTGTCTACTTCTCTACCTCATTTTTACTCTCTCTGCTGTTAAAACTCAGGATGCTTTTGGGATACTCTGGGCAGAAATCCTTCCTATGCCTTCCCAAGGGTCATTCGTCTGGAACATGAACACCCTCCCAGCTCACTTTAAAGATAAAATAACCACCAGTTCAATCTGAGACCTCCAGCCTCCATAACCTCTGCCTTTATGAGTGGTGCAAGTCCAGAGGATAAAACCCTGGTTCTTAGGACTTTATTGGTGTTCTGTGTAAACCCAACGTGCCCCAGCCCTCTCTGTTCTCCTCTGACTCCTTCCCACCTATCTTCCTGAGACTCTCCCTGACACTTCTTCCCAGACTCTCATGTGACAAAGGCTGCAAGGCCTTTATCTGATGAATCACTCCCATCCTTGCACTCAAATTCTGCAGGTCAATCCAGGTAACCACCCAGCCTGGTTTGACTCGGGTGCCCTAACCAGACACCAGAAGCTCCAGGTTTCTCACTACTATGGATCACAAAGTCTTGAAGGCTCTTGGAACTTCCCACTTTTCACTGACTTTGTGGCTCCCCAAGTCTTGAGAGTGTAGGGATGTCCCCTCCTAACACTGAGGGTCATTTTCATTTTTTCTCTAAACCTTTAGGCTGTTGAATAAATAAGGCTTCACCAGTCCTGCCTATCACATCAACTTTAAACCAAATTTTAAATATAGGCTCTAAAATCTCTGCCTTAACTAGCTCCAGTCCGCTACACTCATGCAATTATCTACTCAAATTTAGAAAATAATTAGAATAAAATGTACATTGAGTCCTAGCAGTCCGGAGTTGGTCTGTTTGCTATATATATATACAAATGCAAAACTCTGAACCCCAAGATCTCCTTGCCATCCAGAAAAGTACATTCTCACATACATTTGTCTTTGTTGTGTAAACTATGTTACCAAATCTAAAGCTGTTTGGCCAATGAGAAGGCTAGAGCCTGAGATTGGCCAGCAGGGAGAAGAATGTGGGACTTGAGGATCAACTGATGGGTCTCAGGAGAGACCAGGAAGAACAGCAAGGAAAAAGATGACGGAGAGAGAAGGAGGCTGCCACAGGTCTGGATGGATCATGAGCATGTAGCCAGAAGAAACGTACCCTGTGGACAGGCTGATGGAGCAGAAGCAGCCCAGGCAAGACTCAAACAACAAGTAACAGGGACATCTGGTTTGGATACAGGTGAGAATGGCATAAAGCGTGCCCAATCTAGGTTTACAGCTTGTAAATAAAATACTAGGCTTCTGTGTCTTCTATATGGGCTAGCTAGAATAAATAATTCATTTACACCTGGTGCCTGTTGTCTTTATTGGGTCTCTAAGTCAGTTTCCCTGAACTGGAAGAGATTAGTCTCTGTTCCTGCGACTTCTTCACCATATGCCTTTGGCCTGCCTTTTATTTCTTCCCAATCGATCTTGGATACTCTTGCTTTTATGTCTTCTTTTCAGTTATTTGTTAGGATTTTCAAGTTGTCTTCTGCCATCGGCAGACACACAGAAACTGGTGTCTATAAATCACTGGGCTCAGTCTTAGATTTCAGTGCCTTTGGAATATGGATAATAGTGGAAAATTGTCATAAACTGTTTTACTTCAACAGATAGCTGGCTAATGGAGATGGGATTTGGCCTGTTTGCTTCATTCCCAAGTATGTTTGTCTTGAAGTTTCCTTGAAAGCTTCTATATGGCTGTTACCCCAACTCTGTGACAGGGAAAGGAAAAAAACAGAGCAGCCGGGGTTTGGGTGTGGTGGACATTATGTGCTTGAGAACTGCAAAGAGGTATTTCCAGTAGAGGCTACTATCGTTTATCTCATAATATAAAGGTGTCTAACTAGATGCTTACACAAGGAAAGGATAAAAGGATCCTTTTGTCTAAAATCTCTCATTCCTATCTCCAGCCTCATAGTTTCAAAGGGGCTCACTCAGCTAAATTCTGTAGGATGGCATAAACATAAATTTAATGATGGTTACGATAAAAAATACTCCATATGCTACACGTAGAGCTAATAAAATTTATAAAAACAGTCTCATGTTTTCTATAAGGCTTATCTGGAAACTTAAGAGACCGAATGGTTTAACAATATGTACACAGGTGATAATAATTTAGTGTATCACTTTGTGTATGTAATTGGACTCAAGGTGACATTGCACAACATCTTCTAAGCTAAACATTTGCCATCTTCAAACCTCTGGCTGTGCCTGTTTAAAATAATTACACCTGGCTAAACTTATTCCTTCAAGAAAAGAGGAGAGATGCAAGGACATTGGACCTTCCCCTGAGTATCCAGTCACTCTTCCTAACTGGTTGTATGCAAATAAGAGCCCTCAAGGTTTTCTGGGTGTAAAGGCTAAAACTAAAACGTGGAGGATGTCCACCTACACAGCAATGAAAAATCTGTTATGAATACAGAGTAAAGTATTCCCTAATATCTCTTCTGAAAATTTTTTCTTACAAAAAAATGACGAGTTTGTTACTGTTATGTCTCATGGCATTTTAAAAGCTTTATACAAGAGAGATTTATATATAAAAGTAAAAATGGCTAAATATAATTACAGATTCTAGCTCTATGAATTCCCACCCCCCTTCTTGATTCTTTTTTACAAAATTATTTCCTCATTCAAGGGCATGGATATTTTTAAAGCCATTACTAAATGTAAACTTTCCTTCTCTCAAGATTTGTAAGACCATTGGGCAGGATTAAAGGCTGTATAATTTCAACCTCCCCCCAAAAATGTTAGCTTAAGACACGTAATCTTAATTTTTCTACAGCATGCCATGTAAATTCCCAAAATTATATTGTCTATTCATGCTAACAAAATTTAACTTAGAGATGTAGGTCTAATTACTTACATCATTACTAACTTTGTTAAGCTGTTTGGAGAAACTGAATCATATCTCTAACACTGTGATATTTTGTAAGCATACATTACTAAAAATCTAGAAAAATGAGATTTCCAGTCTCTCCATGTATTGTATTAATGTTAGATACCAATAAAGCTTCAATTCAAATTTGTAATTTTTAACATTTAAAATCCTCATAGGGATAAAATTATAAACACATAATCTTATAAGTTACTTACTATAAACTGTTAAAGATAATTAAGACATAGAAGTGAATGATCCGTCACTTTATAAATGATCAAATTCTTTAATGTGCTTAGTGCTATGTTTATAGTCATGCTAAACATGTAATGAACTTGCAGAGACAATCTTAATGGAAGTGACTAATTTATATCTCCAATCACAGTCTTTTGTATATGTTATCAGAGTTAAGTCTAAAGTTAAGTAACTCAAAACACTTTTTTAATATAAAACTTATTTAATGTAAAACCATATTCAAAATCAAATACATTTAAAAAACCTTGTTTAAGGGGGCTGGAGAGAAGGCTCAGAGGTTAAGAGCACTGGCTGCTCTTCCAGAGGACTCTGTTTCAATTCCTAGCACCCACATAGTGCGCACAACTGTCTGTAACTCTAGTTTCAGGGAATCTGACACTCTTACACAGATATACAAGCAAAACACCAATGCATATAATAAATGAAAAAATAAAGAGGAACCATTTTTTATTTAAAAGAAAACTTTATAGAAATTGAATGCTTGAGTAAAATGAGTTAAAATTACAATTATGTGTCATGACATCCTGAGGCCTAAGCAGTACCCTTCTCCTGGCATGAGTCATAGTCCTACCAGAATAAATTACATGCTTGCCTCATTACAGGATAAAGATACATGAGAAAACAAGACCTGCCAGACGTCAGTATTCCTGCCTCTATCTGTGTAAGCACAGCAAAAAAATACCTTCTTACTATTTATAGGAAAGATGAATTACTCTTCATATATTGCATGACAGGGGGCTGGATTCTCTTGCTCCATGGTGGTGATGTGGTAAATATTTAAAAGCTGCTCTATGCTGCCAGCAGGTGCGCACCTGTCTCTGCACCTGCCCAAGAGCTCTGGATTCACTAATGAAAGACATGCACAGGTGACTTTTATATTTACTAGCCTTAACTAGCTCAATGGCTGAGCACTTCCAAACCTCCCCTGGGCTAGCACACACTCCCATCTGGTATTCCTGAGTTAACACTTTCTAAATCTATATTTTATCTTTGCTGCCCTGTTTCCTTCTGGGCAGCCCTCCCATGGGGCCAAATTCCCTTTGCACCTTCATTTCAGCCATTTCACTGTGAAAAGAGGATCCACCCAACTGGTATTGGACCCATGTGCTAGTTCATTCGACCTTGTCCTTTACCCTGGCTTTCAACTTCTCCTTTAACAGTAACAAATTTCAGGGTTAATGCCCTAACTATTTATGTTCTCTGATTAAAAGTGGTAGGATGGTACTTTGTCATCAAACTCATAGTTTGGGAATAATTATACAGAATATCCATGTAGTGACTTTGGATTCTTTGCTTGACAATCCTATAAAAATGACTCAATTGGATTCGATTTCTCTTTTAAATTGCCAATTAAAGGCTCACTTTAACTGGCTTCTTTTACAAAGCTTCCAGGTGCTTTTTCCTGATTCAGGCATCTGATGTAGCAAACAGCTAATTAGACTTACCTTATTCTACAGTTACCTTATTCTATAGTACATGGTCTAGCTGGTTGTACAATTGCATTTGACCTTACTAAACGAAGTCTCTTAACATTCCCCCACGAGGTTGTTCAATTACCTCTTGACTTCCGTTCTGGCCCTTTGCCATCTGTGGAGGTTTAGTATGGCCCCCTTGGATAGCTCCTCTCCTGAGATACTCTCCTCCTTCTCTTTGTTCTTCCTAAAACTTTTCAACTCTACCTTCCCTTCCACTGCCCAATCATCAGCTCTAGCCTTTATTTTACAAATTAAAAGAAGTTTCACATGAAGTCATCTGAGTATGTGATTCACTCCTCCTCCCAAGTAGCCCCTCTTAGGGAAGCAGAATTAACATCAAAATACCAACAGCACCAGAGCAATCCACAATAGTGATTGCGCCCTCCTCCATGAACAGCGCTGCTTCTGCACCAACATATTTTGTGCCCTCCTCTGAAGATGCTTCTTCAACACCAATAATTTCTAAGTTGTTTGAGAAGGCACCCAAAGGATACAGGGACCAGGCAAAACATTCAACCACAGCCTTCTTCTTTCTATGAGTGGGCTTTTAGTTCCCTCCCACTCTGGTTTCCCAGCCGGATCACACCTTCTCCGCATATTATCTTCATCCTCATATTTTTACCCTGTCTTTTAAATGTTTTACTTACTGAATTTCCCTCTATACCCAAGCAAAAGGTTTCACATAAGCTCTCTCTATGATTCTCGCCATACCACAGTCAGCGGAGCAACAGCATGAGGGTTCCAACAGGTACAAGGGAACAACTCCGTCAGATTAATGGAGACTTGCACTTGATCTAACAAGGGATAGTCACCCAACAAAATCAAATACATTGCCTGAAGTGGTCCTTCAAAACTGACTGGGGACTGGACTTAATAACTGCTTGAAAGGGGGTGGGGAATCTGTGTCTCCCTAGGGGGAAGAACTCTTTTTTTTTTTTTTTTTTTTTTTTTTTTTTTTTTTTTTTTTTTTTTTTTTTTTTTTTTTTAATGCAAAGCAATTTGGTTTAGGGTGGGAAAATGCTAAACAATTATTAGAATTAAAAACTGAAAGGATAGACAATACTTTCTGGAAGGATCCATGTCTGCTTGGAAACTGCAGACTACCTACTTTGTAGTCCAAATCACTCCGATTGTACAACTTTACTCTTTGGTCCTTGCCTTTTCTGCTGTCTCACAAACTCTGTCAACAAAGACTATACCATTTAACTACCCGGAGAGTCAATGACCAAATCCTACCAGCCAGGGAAAGGCCTCAATATTCCCCTTCCACCAACAAAACTGGGGACTTGACTTCTGCCCTCCAGGAAGCAGTGTCTGTGAAACGGCCTCTCCACCCTATCCCCTTTTCTTCTTATCCTTCCTGAGTTGGGATACGTTGGGTAATAGGGATATGTTGGGTAATAACCTCGGGTCATGAGAAATAGAGGCAGGGAGTCAGGCTGTACTAGGCAATAGCCCCTAGCCATAAAAAACGACATATCCCCAGTCTAATGGTTCCTCTCTATCTGCAGAAACAATATGTCCTGATATCGAAAACAATATGTCCTGGTATGGCAAACAACCCACCCTGCTCCGAGTCAATCCACCAAAAAGAAAAAAAAATGTAACTTTCTGGTGGCTACCTATATATGCATACATATTCTCCCAACCCCTCTAAATATGCCCAACCTTCATCCAATGGAAAGGTTGGGGCCCCTCACTGCTCCAATAAAGTATTCTCAGCCTATTGAGATCGAGTCTGTCTGCCTCTCCACCTCCTTTTTCTTAGTCTCTGTTTACTTGAGACGAGATTAATAAAATGTATTCTTAGAGGTTTCCTATTCACATACGTTCCATTATCTCACAATCTTGATGAAGGAAACACCACACACCTCAATTCTTTCGTGCCCTTTTCTCCGTGTCACTTGTCAAACCGTTATTGGAAATGAGCCTCTGACCTTTTTTTCTCCTGCACAATTTCTAGCAAAGATGCTGCCACATAGCCGTATCCTAGTAACGAGGCTTTACACCGAGAAGCATGATTAAGAAAGAGGCCAATATAGGCTGGTTCCCCCTATCAGCAAAGGTGATTTTCTGGTCTTGCTCTCTTTCTCACTTTCCTTAATTTAGATGAATAACTGATCTAAATTTAATGTTCTTTATGATGAAAAATACTGTCCTTTAGACCCAAATTAGCAGATTTACTTTTGATTACCTTGCAGAATTATATTTGCTCTTTTCTTAAACATGTAATAATTCATATAAGGCTCCAGAGGAATAAAATCACTGTGTGCTTGAATACCCCCCCCCCCCCGCCAGTTCCCCTGCTAAGGTTAAACTGCAGGCTTCAAGGAATTTTTAAAAATAAATAATCGAAAGTGCTACTCCATCTTGTCTCGGAACTGCTGCATAAGCAGTGCCTTAGCCATCCTAGTGGCAAAGACATGAAGAATCAGCAGTCGCAGCCCCCACATGGGCAGTGCTAGCTACCAAGCATATTCTCACAGAAGGGCAGAGACGGGAGCTCTCACACGGAGGCGCTGGACGCTAGGAATTCTCTACTTTCGTCACCATCGCACTAGCTGGCCAACAGGAAACACAAACTCACAGGAAAAAAATCCGCCTACATCTCAGGTAGAGCCCAAGTTTGAGAAGGTAGGGGAATCAAAGCACTCTAAAGAAAGGCCTTCTGCCCTTGGAGTAGTCTGTGTGGTAGAACAGGTAAGGGCCACACAGCCAGCAGAAATGAGCTCACCTATGGCTGCAATATGACAGGATATTTTTGCTTCCCAGGTCACAGAGGAAGCCAGGAGACCACTGTGGACCGTCCTTACCTCATCTCTGCCTAAGCATGGCACTGCTCGTCACCTGAGGTCATGAATGCATATCCAGGCAGACCAGTAGTATNTGTGGTAGAACAGGTAAGGGCCACACAGCCAGCAGAAATGAGCTCACCTATGGCTGCAATATGACAGGATATTTTTGCTTCCCAGGTCACAGAGGAAGCCAGGAGACCACTGTGGACCGTCCTTACCTCATCTCTGCCTAAGCATGGCACTGCTCGTCACCTGAGGTCATGAATGCATATCCAGGCAGACCAGTAGTATCAGGATGTGAACCGGAAAGGAGCCTTGCCTCCTCCCTTTTGGTGCCTTTCCTAACTCAAGCCTGTTTAGTGACAGGGACCCACTGGGAGGTCAAGGCTGTAGGAAGGAGTAAGTCATGTCAAGCAGGCAGTTAAATTTGCTGAGCACAGGACCGCATTTCCCCCAAAGCACTAATTGCTTTCATTTAACTCCTCAGAAATACAGCAAGTTCTTTCTAGCGGTGTGCATATTCACACCTGTGGATTGAACCTACTGAAAATAATGTATTTTTTAATGTTTTGGGTGTGTCCATGTTTGTTGGTATGTGGAGTGTATGCATGCGTGTGTGTGTGTGTGTGTGTGTGTGTGTGTGTGTGCGCGTGTGTGTGTGTGTGTGTGTAAGCCAGAGGTTAATCACTCTTCACCTTGTATTTTGAGGTAGAGTATCTCACTGAGCATGGGGCTCATGGAGATTGGCTTGATGGCAAATCCCAGGAAACCTGTTTCTGCCTCCCCAGTTCTGGGATTGCAGGCATACATTTCTTCTCTAGACTTGTAAATAGAGACTGTGGAAGGGACCCACGTCCTCATGTCTGTGAAGCAAACTCTACTGACTGAGTCACTATTCTCAGACACTTATTTTTAAGAATTTGTAATTATGCTGTACTGAACAGGTTCAGAAATTTTTTGTGGCACATTCTACCGAACTAACACAACCGCTTCTATAAGTTTATAGTGTACTAGATATTACAGATAGTATAAAATTTATTTGCAGCATACAGCGAATGTGCCTAGGTTATATGCAAATGTCACAGTGTCCTGAATGATGAGCTTGAGCATAGAAACGTTTGCTATCTGTAGCGGCACAGGAACCAACTGAGACACGAGTGTACATTCTAAGCTCCTTGTACACTGTGCTTTCCATGAATCCAACCCAACCTATGACCTACATAACTCGGAGGTGTGAACACTATGCTGGCCAGCTTTTCAGCAACGGTAGGGTCTCTTTCCTAAATACATCAAGCATCTGCTTCCTTCTTTCTTTTTGTTCCCCTCTCTTTTGATGCTAAAGGGCTCCATATGTCTTACTTCATCACAGTATGTTCACAGCCACACTAGGTTAAACAATGCCGGCTGAGAACCATATGGTGAAGTATGAAAATCCTAGTGTCTTTCTCCTAAGGATCTTGTCTCTTGGACTTTATTTATTTGCTCATGGATCACCACCACAAATGTCCATGTCTACATATCACTTGTGATATTTAATAGTTTTGCCTAAACTGAGACATATCTTTATTACCATTAATTAATGTCAAAGGAAGGACTACCAATGTAGCCAATCATTATAGATTAGAAACTGAATATAAATTATATAATCACTAAATTTAACCTCTGAAAATCATCTTGCAAACCTAATGCAGATTCTACATTTTGAAAACTTCTTTTATAGAAGTTTATCCTTTAGATATATCTCAAGCTTCTAGTCATTTATTTCACAAAGTTATATGAAATTATCAAATTTGCTATAACCATACTCATTTTTAAAGTATGAAAACCCCTACCAGCTCCAAGAAAGTGGAATACCATTTTGAAAATGAGAAAATTGCCTATAATTGGCTTTAAGAAATATAATCCTTGTGCTGAAAGAGATCCTCAAGTTAATTTCTTTGAGAACCTTATTTCATACTTTGTTTTGCTTTTTAATCCTTTTTGTGTGTGCATGTGTGTGGTTTTGTGTGTGTGTATGTCTGTGTTTACATACATATGGAAGCATGTGTGTGTGTATGTGTATGTATACATATGTACTCACCTGTTAGCTGGCTCTGTCTTCTCTTTCCAACCCTCTCATTTGCAAGGCAAGTGCTAAGCCAGCCCTACCTACCCAACACCACCTCATATATTTCCCACAGGTTGTGTGAATTTTCCATAGTCCTGTGGGCTAGGCGTTTAAAACACCCAAGGTTTTCTGCTGCAGCTCTTTTGTTTAAAACCATGCTAACTCACCACTAAGGGTTATCCTGTAATTCCTGGATTTTCATTCCTTTATAATTGTGCAAAATTTAATATATTTTAAATAACTGATAATCATTGAATCCTGAAATTTTATTTTTAATAAATATTGACTACTTGAGAATTTCATAGAATGAATTTGGATCATAATCACCTCAACTCCTCCCTTTTTATCCCCCCAACTTCATGTTCTCTCTTTTATAATATTGTGGTCTCAACATATTTCTGAATGTGGGATCATCCACTGGAATACCGTCAACATACTAAGAGCCACATGTTTAAATTAAACTGACTCTCCCTCCCCAGGTGCCATCAGCTGTTCATGAGCCATTGGTTACAGGTAGGAGCATGTGAACTCCCCGGTGCATTCTGGGATTGTTGAATGGGTCTGTACACAGCTGCCAAGAGCTCATGAGTACAATGATCTTGTCATATCCAGAAGACCTTGTTCTGCTCCATCCTCCCTGATCTCTAGTTCTTACAACCTTTCTTCCCCTCCTCTTGCACAATGTCTTCTGAGCTGAAACTTACAGAACACAAAATTTTTTATTTGGTAAGGCAAATTACTTTGCACATTGTAATAAAAATATATGTAAATCTGTAAAACCTTACATCATTGGCCACCCTGACGATCTATAAAAAAATATATTTAAATAGCTACTAAACAAAACTCTACAGAGAAGAAATAAACTGAACTATGTAAATATCTAATTAGTATTAAATGCCATAATATTTTTTTCACTAATGAAGTTGTAATCATTTAAAGCAAATACTGGAATTTACATGCAGACAGCTTTAAAACATGGTGTCATGATTGTTAGTGTGCATCGAACATTACACGAATTGAAGCTGAAAATAGTTATTCATAAATTCTCTTGCTTCTATGAACATTGTTTTTCTATTCTAAATTTACCATGTGAGCACTTTTCTCTGACAGAGAAGAGCTCATCATTTCTTTTCCTTTCCCTTCATCATTCTGCTCTTCAGTCTCACCTTATTTGTCAGAGGCAATTATTAGAAAAATTTCCATGTACATATGTTTATCAGAAAAGGTCTGGAGTGAGTGTGTGTGTGTGTGTGTGTGTGTGTGTGTGTGTGTGTGTGTCTGTCTGTCTGTCTGTCTGTCTGTCTGTCTATCTGTCTGTTTGTGTCTCTGTTCCCTTTGCTTTTAGGCGGTCAGAATTCCCAAATACTTAAACACTCCCACTACTTTGAGTAGCTTTCCTTGATATTAAACATGTTTTCATGCCATCACAAGCACATTTTTTTTAATATTCTTTCAATGACAACAGTGTCCACCTGAATGGAGATGTAACTATCAATGTCACCAGTTGGTGATTTTTTTTTTCCTCCAAAAGCTCTCACGGTAAATTTCTCAATCTTTCTTAATTATGTCATCTCTGTCACAAGCACTCTTCTCAGACATAGCCAGTATGATCAGTGTGACTGTATTCTGATAAAACAGGAGAGAGGTAGGCTTCAGGCTGAGTCCATAGATCATAGTTTGCTAACCCTGGATCTATATAACCAACCATCTATACATGGAAATCAAAGTATTTTCCTGATTGCTGCTGTAAGACAGTGTGCTCTGGAGTTCTGTGACTGTGTTCCTTTGCTGGAGCAAGGGAGAACAAATCTACCATTGGGTGCTTGAAATGCCTCATCGACAGGGAGGACATAGGCATACATCATGGCCTCCTTATTTACATGGGCTAGTGGATATTTCCTGTATCAACTCCTCCATATGCTGATGGCGCCCTTTGCTACCCTAATAGTGGTAAAAGAAAAAAATTCAGACTCAAACTACTGAAGTTGGAAAGTTGAAGGAAAGGTTGGCCCTTTCTGTGCACCACCCTTGCCCTCCCACCCGCACCCCACCCCCTTTTTGGTTTTTTTGCTGTTGTTATTGTTGCTATTGTTATTGTTGCTGTTGTTATTGTTGCTGTTGTTATTGTTTGGCTTTTTGTTTGTTTGGAGACAGGGTCTGACTCCTTATGCAGCCCAGGCTGGTTCAGACTCACACTCCCAGCCCTACCTTCAAAGTGCTGGGAGGCTGGGTGTATGTGGATCTCTCTTCTGCTGCTCTCTAATATTCTTTGTGGAAAATAGACCAATCAGTGACAAGTTTCTGAATCAGCTTGTAGCTATCCACCACTTGCGATACAACAGGAGTTGATACATCAGATCAACCCCTCGTGTGTTTTCAGAGGATGGGGCGTGGCTTTCTTTACCTCCTCTTTTGTTAATTGTTTATAATTGTTTATGTCTGGCCAGACATATGGATGTAAATCTAAGCAGGATTCTAGCGCCTCTACAAATGGCCTGGAGATCAGACCCTGCTGTGTCTACACAACTCATTTTTGCTTCCTTTATATCTCGAGTGCTCATTGGAATGTCATTACTATCCAGAGGACCTTCATGTCTCATTTTACTAGTACTTAAAAAAATACAGCCCCCTGTCCTTGATTCACCACTGTCCCAACAGATTTTCAGGCTGAGCTTCTTGAACAAATATCTTTGTGCTTGAGATTTATTGATTTTATGACTGAATGCCTTGTCTTCAGAAGGGAGCACTTATCACTTGGATGAGGGTCCCAAAGTAGCAAAGGAGCTATAAACCCATGAAGACTTACTGATCTGGCAGTTAATATTAATCTGGGTTCACGATTCAGCTAGACAGAAATCTAATCAGACTCACCGGATTCCGGCTGTCATGGATGCATGCTCGGGCTTCTTTTCATGGCCAGCTCAGTCTAAGCAATAGCACCAGCCATATCTCACCCCATAAAATACGGTTATGTTCAAACTAACATTCAAATTAATCTGCTTTAGGGCACTCTTATTTATCTGGAGAAAGTCTTTACTTTTTTTTAAATTGCATATTTCTTACTACCTTTTCATAAAGGCTATGAAGGCCAAAGGTGTTGGCTCAAATGAACAGGGTCAGGCTCAGCTACTTGTGGTTCAGAAAAAAAAAGAAAAGAAAAGAAAAGAAAAGAAAAGAAAAGAAAAGAAAAGAAAAGAAAAGAAAAGAAAAGAAGAAGAAAAAGAAGAAGAATCAAAACCAAACCAAAGAAAGAAACCAGAAAGCTATATCAATCCCCCAAAATCATCATTCTTAAGTATATTTGATTACAAGAGTCTAGCAGTGATCCAGGCATAGGCTATTAGAGTATCTGTTTCCTCGAGAGGGAGTATACAGACAGACAGACAGAAAGGCAGACAGATAATCGATAAATTGAATTTGAGAAGAGAAGGTCTTCCTTAGCATGGCCCTGGGAATTAGAAGTCTCTCCAGGAGACTGAACTACAACCTTGAAACAGGCTTAGGGAAGGGAATGAAGCTTGTCTGTCAAATTAGTATAACAAAGGAAAAAGAGAGTGGGCAGTTTGTTCAGCCTGAAGCAGAACACCCAGCAAGCAGTTCTTGCACCTTGGGAGTCCCACTGGCTCTACCTTCAGCCGGAAACAGGCAAGTGATGGCTCAGAAAAACATAAAAGAACTTTTGCTAAGTGCCCGCCCAGGTTGACTCAAGAAATTGGTTTGGGGTGTAGACTGGAAACAGTTACTCTGACAATGGTTTCCCTCCTCTCACATGCATATACGCACAGAAGTCCCCATCTATTATATATAACCATGCTGACCTTGATATTACCTGAAACGGCAAGGGATAAAAGCATGCTGCCCAACTGCTGTCCACAGTTAAAGAAGCCTGCCATCAAAGGAACAACAGCAAAAAGTCTCCCTCAGGTTGTCAGGGCCATGGCCACTGCTGGGGCTTGACAGGTGACAAGTTGTAAACTAAGATACACCCATAATGTCTGCTCACCTGCTTCTCTCTCTCTCTCTCTCTCTCTCTCTCTCTCTCTCTCTCTTTCTGCCTCTGCCTCTGCCTCTGCCTCAGCCTGTCTCTGTCTCTCTGTCTCTCTCTCTCTCTCTATCACACACACACAAGGGAGAGAGAGAGAGAGAGAGAGAGAGAGAGAGAACATCCTAGTGGCAGAAACGCTAAGACAGCATGTCTCTCCAGCTTGAGAATTCAGACCTTTCAGTGAATTTCAGGCAGGCCTAGACCAGTTATGACTGACCCTAGTCCACCTGATCAAACTTAATAATGTCCAGATTTATCAGGAAATGCTCAGGAGCAACAGCACCATGATCAGCACAAAGGCTTGTGTCTCCTTTGCCTTCTTGACATTTTAAAGTCACTCCAGCAATTTTAAAGTACAGACTTTAAAAATTAGAATACTCATAGATATAGTTCTGCTTGTTTATGTCTATTACCTAAAGCTCTGTTGAATTTCCCAACAAAGAGTGCTCCATAGTGTATTGGAGCTCTGATACCTGGGACACTTCATGGGAACATCTCTTTCAAACACACATACTATTTTTTTTTATTAGATATTTTCTTTATTTACATTTCAAATGTTATCCACTTTCCTAGTTTCCCCTCTGAAAATCTCCTATCCCCTCCCCCGTACCCTTGCTCCCCAATCCAGGCACTCCCATTCCTGGTCCTAGCATTCCCCTATACTGATACATAAAACATTCACAGGACCTAGGGACTCTCCTTCCATTTATGACCAAATAGGTCATCCTCTGCTACATATACAGCTACAGCCACAAGTTTCAACTTGTGTTTTCTTTGATTGGTGGTTTAGTTCCAAGGAGCTCTGGGGGTACTGGTTAGTACTGATGTTCCTCCTATGGGGCTACAGTCCCCTTCAGCTCCTTGGGTACTTTCTCTAGCTCCTTCATTGGTGAAACTGTGATCTGTCCAATGGATAACTGTGAGCATTCACTTCCGTATTTTCCAGGCACTGGCAGAGCCTCGCAGGAGACACTTATATCAGCCTCCTGTCCGCAGGCTCTTGTTGGCATCTGCCATAGTGTCTGGGTTTGATGGTTGTTTATGGGATGGATCCCCAAGTAGGGCAGTCTCTGGATGGTCGTTCCTTCAATCTCTGCTCTGAACTTTGTCTCTGTAACTCCTTCCATGGGTATTTTGTTCCCCCTTCTAAGGATACTGAGCTTCTTGGCTAATATCCACTTATCAGTGAGTGCATATCATGTGTGTTCTTTTGTGATTGGGTTACCTCACTAAGGATGATATCCTCCAGATATTTCATAAATTCATTGTATTTAATAGCTGAGTAATACTCCATTGTGTAAATGTACCACATTTTCTGTATTCACTCCTCTGTTGAGGGACATCTGGGTTCTTTCCAGCTTCTGGCTATTATAAATAAGGCTGCTATGAACATAGTGGAGCATGTGTCCTTATTACCCGTTGGATCATCTTCTGGATATATGTCCAGGTGTGGTATTGCTGGGTCTTCATGTGAACTATGACCAATTTTCTGAGGAACCACTAGGCGGATTTCCTGAGTGGTTGTACCAGCTTGCAGTCCCAACAGCAATGGAGTAGTGTTCCCCTTTCTCCACATCCTCACCACCATCTACTGTCACCTGAGTTTTTGAATTTAGCTATTCTGAATGATGTAAGGTGAAATCTCAGGTAGTTTTGATTTGCATTTCCCTGATGATTAAGGATGTTGAACATTTTTTCAGGTGCTTCTCAGCCATTCAGTATTCCTCAGTTTTGAATTCTTTGTTTAGCTCTGTACCCTACTTTTTAATAAGGTTGATTGGCTTTCTGAAGTCCAACTTCTTGAGTTCTTTATATACATTGGATATTAGCCATCTATCAGATTTAGGATTGGTAAAGACCTTTTCCCAATCTGTTGTTTGCCTTTTGGTCTTATTGACAGTGTCCTTTGCTTTACAGAATCTTTGCAATTTTATGAAGTCTCATTTGTTGATTCTCGGTCTTACAAAACAAGCAATTGGTGTTCTGTTCAGGAATCTTTCCTCTGTGCCCATATCTTCAAGGCTCTTCCCCTCTTTATCCTCTATAAGTTTCATTGTCTCTGGTTTTATGTGGAGTTCTTTGATCCACTTAGATTTGAGCTTTGTACAAGAAGATAAGAATGGATCAATTCACAATCACATGATAACTGCCAGTTGAGCCAGCAACATTTGTTGAAGATGCTGTCTTTCCACTGGATGGTTTCAGCCCCTTTGTCAAAGATCAAGTGATCATAGGTGGGTGGATTCATTTCTAGGTCTTCAATTCTATTCCATTGATCTACCTGTCTGTCACGGTTCCAGTACCATGCAGTTTTTATCATAATTTCTCTGTAGTACATCTTGAGGTCAGGCATGGTGATTCCACCAGAGGTTCTTTGATTGTTGAAAATAGTTTTTGCTATCTTAGGTTTTTTGTTATTCCAGATGAATTTGCAAATTTCCCTTTCTAACTCAGTGAAGAATTGAGTTGGAATTTCGATCAGGATTGCATTGAATCTGTAGATTTGCTTTCAGCAAAATAGCTATTTTGACTATATTAATCCTGCCAATCCATGAGCATGGGAGATCTTTCCATTTTCTGAGATCTTCGATTTCATTCTTCAGAGACTTAAAGTTCTTATCATACAGATATTTCACTTGCTTAGTTAGAATCACACCAAGGTATATTATAATATTTGTGATAATTGTGAAGGGTGTTGTTTCCCTAATTTCTTTCTCAGCCTGCTTATCCTTTGTGTAGAGAAAGGCCACTAATTTGTTAATTTTATATCCAGGTACTACACTGAAGCTGTTTATCAGGTTTAGGAGTTCTCTGGTGGAATTTTTAGGGTCACTTAAATATACTATCATATCATTTGCAAATAGGGATATTTTGCCTTCTTAATTTCCAATTTGTATTCCTTTGATCTACTTTTGTTGTCTAATTGCTCTGGCTAGGACTTCAAGTACTATATTGAATAGGAAGGGAGAAAGTGGGCAGCCTTGTCTAGCCCTGATTTTAGTGGGATTGCTTCCAGTTTCTCTCCATTTAGTGTGATGTTGGCTACTGGTTTGCTGTATATTGCTTTTATTATGTTTAGGTATGGGCCTTGAATTCCTGATCTTTCCAAGACTTTTATCATGAAGGGGTGTTGGAATTTGTCAAATGTTTTCTCAGCATCTAACGAGATGATCATGTGGTTTTTGTCTTTGAGTTTGTTTATATAATGAATTACATTGACGGATTTCCGTATATTGAACCACCTTGCATCCCTGGGATGAAGCCTACTTGATAATGAGAGATGATTGTTTTGATGTGTTTTTGGACATGGTTTGTAGGAACTTTATTGAGTATTTTTGCATCAATATTCATAAGAGAAATTGGTCTGAAGTTCTCTTTTCTTTGTGTGGTTTAGGTATCACAATAATAGTGGCTTCATAGAATGAATTTGGTAGAGTACCTTCTGTTTCTATTTTGTGGGATAGTTTGAGAAGTATTGGAATTGGGTCTTCTTTGAAGCGTCTGATAGAACTCTGCACTAAACCCATCTGGTGTTGAGCTTTTTTGTTGTTGTTGTTGGGAGACTAGTAATGATTGCTTCTATTTCTTTAGGGGATATGGGACTGTTTAGATCATGAATCTGATCCTGATTTAACTTTGGTACCTGGTAACTGTCTAGAAAATTGTCCAATTCACACAATTTTTCCAGTTTTTTTGAGTATAGACTTTTGTTGTAGTATCTGATAACTTTTTTGATTTCCTCAGATTCCGTTGTTATATCTCCCTTTTCATTTCTGATTTTGTTAATTGATACTTTCCCTGTGCCCTCTAGTTAGTCTGGTTAAGGGTTTATCTATCTTGTTGATTTTCTAAAAGAACCAGCTCCTGGTTTGGATAATTCTTTAATAGTTCTTTTTGTTTCCACTTGGTTGATTTCAGACCTGAGTTGGATTATTTCCTGCCATCTACTCCTCTTTGGTGAATTTGCTTCCTTCTGTTCTAGAGCTTTTAGGTGTGTAGTCAAGTTGCTAGTATAGGCTTGCTCCAGCTTCTTTTTGGTGGCACTCAGAGCCATGAATTTTCCACTTAGGACTGCTTTCATTATGTCCCATAAGTTTGGGTATGTTGTGGCTTTATTTTCATTAAACTCTAAAAAGTCTTTAATTTCTTTCTTTATTTCTTCATTGACAAAGTTATCATTGAGTAGAATGTTGTTCAGCTTCCACATGTATGTGGGGTTTTATTATTTATGTTGTTATTAAAGATCATCCTTAGTCCGTAGTGATCTGATAGGGTGCATGGAATCATTTCAATATTTTTGTATCTGCTGAGGCCTGTTTAGTGACCAATTGTATGATCAATTTTAGAGAAGGTACCATGAGGTTCTGAGAAGAAGATATATCCTTTTGTTTTAGAAAGAAATGTTCTATAGATATCTGTTAAATCCTTTTGTTTCATAACTTTTATTAGCTTCACTGTGCCTCGGTTTAGTTTCTGTTTCCAGGATCTGCCCATTTATGAGAGTGGGGTGTTGAAGTCCTCCACTATTATTGTGTGAGGTGTAATGTATGCTTTGAGTTTTAGCAAAGTTTCTTTAATGATGGTGGATACCCTTGCATTTGGAGCATAGATGTTCAGAATTGAGAGTTTATCTTGGTAAATTTTAACTCTGATGACTACGAAATATCCCTCCTTACCTTTTATGAGAACTTTGGGTTGAAAGTCGATTTTATTCTATCTTAGAATGGCTACTCCAACTTGCTTCTTGGCACCAATTGCTCGGAAAATTGTTTTCCAGCCTTTTACTCTAAGGTAGTGTCTGTCTTTGCCCCTGAGTTGGGTTTCCTGTATGCAGCAAAAAGTTGAGTCCTGTTTACATAACCAGTCTGTTAGTCTATGTCTTTTTATTGGGGAATTGAGTCCATTGATATTAAGAGATGTTAAGTTGAAGTCGTTGCTTCCTCTTATTTTTGGTGCTGGAGATGAAATTCTGTCCATGTGGCTATCTTCTTTAGGTTTGTTGAAAGATTACTTTCTTGCTTTTTCTAGAGCCTAGTTTCCCTCTTTGTGTTGAAGTCTTCCCTTTATTATCCTTTGAAGGGCTGGATTTGTGGAAAGATATTGTGTAAATTTGGTTTTGTCATGGTTTCTCCACCTTCGTTTCTCCACCTATGGTAATTAAGAATTTTACTGGGTATAGTAGCCTGGTCTGGCATTTGTGTTCTCTTAGGGTCTGTATGACATCTTCCCAGGATCTTCTGGCTTTCATAGAATATGGGGAGAAATCAGGTGTAATTCTGATTGGTTTGCTTTTATATGTTACTTGACCTTTTTCCCTTACTGCTTTTAATATTCTTTCTTCGTTTTGTGCATTTGGTGTTTTGATTATTATGTGACAAAAGGAATTTCTTTTCTGATCCAAACTATTTGGAGTTCTGTAGGCTTCTTGTATGTTCATGTGCATCTCTTTCTTTAGGTTGGGGAAGTTTTCTTCTATAATTTTGTTGAAGATATTTACTGGCTCTTTAAGTTGGAAATCTTCCTTCTAATCTATACTTATTATTCTTAGGTTTGGTCTTCACATTGTGTCCTGGATTTCCTGGATGTTTTGGGTTATGATGTTTTTGCATTTCATACTTTCTTTGATTGTTGTGTCCATGTTTTCTTTGGAATCTTCTTCACCTGAGATTCTCTCTTCTATACCTTATATTCTGTTGGTTATGCTTGCATCAATCCTGACTTCTTTCCTAAGTTTTCTATTTTCAGAGTGATCTCCCTTTGTGTTTTCTTTATTGTTTCTACTTCCAATTTTAGGTCTTGGATGGTTTTATTCATTTCTTTCACCGGATTGGATGTGTTCTCCTGTATTTCTTTAAGGGAGTTATTTATTTCCTCTTATACTCCTCCTCCATCATCATGACAAGTGACTTTAGATCTATATCTTGCTTTTCTGGTATGATGGTGTATCCAGGACTTGCTATGGTGGGAGAGTTTGGTTCTGATGATTCCAAGTATCCTTGGTATCTGTTGATTCTGTTCTTATGTTTGCCTCCTGCCATCTAATTATCTCAAGGGCTTGCTGCCCTCAATATATCTGATTGGAACCTGTCCTTCCTATAATCCCAGTTGATTCAGAATTCCTATGTGATTCTGAGATTCTGGGTGTGTCAGAGTTTTTGGCAGTCAAGCTTCCTCTGAGACCCTGAGATCCTGGTGTGACCAAGCTCCTTGGATCCTGGGATCCTGGAATCCTGGGATCCTGGAATCCTAAGATCCTGGCCATGTTAGAGCACCTGGAAGTGGTACCTCCTCTGGGGACCAGGGGCTGTCTGCTGTGCTCAAAATCAAGGTAGACCGGCACCAACCAGAGGGAACCCGAGCTGCTCATCAGGTGGGGCTCCTGTACCCTTGCTCCTACTCTCACAGGCCCCTCACGATTGTTTTCAAACAGATGTGGCATTCCATTCACCAGTGATCCTAAGATCCTGAGTGTGCTAGTGCACCTGAGTTGTGGAGAGTCCTCTGGGGACCATGAGACCGACCATCTGCCTAATTTGTGCCCCATATACTATGTTTTTTGATGTGCCACATCCCAGGGCTTTCCAATGTATAGCAGAGTTCAGTAGATATTTAACCTTTGATCTAAGTGCACGAGTTACAATAGATGAAACTAGCAGAACAGAAGTCAGTGTCTTTGCCACTGGTAGATTCATTAGCCCCAATGAGTTAATCATCTATTCTGTGCCCAGTAATCATCAGAGCTATCGGTTTTTTTTTAACTCTACTCTCTTCTTTATTCTAGCTGTCTCTCACTGCCTTCAGTGACTCACGCTGACTATGGGGAATTAGAAGTCTCTTGAAACTAACTTAACTGACCACACAAAGGCTTATTTTATGATTAGAATATGAAGCTCTGTTGCGTGGTGATGGTTCAAAGATCCATAGGCCAAAGCCTGTATTCAAGAAGCTTGTCCCTTGCTGCTAATCTGCTTCTGTCTGTGTTCATCTTCATCTGGACCCTTTGTTGTCTTTCAGAAGGAACTGAAACCAATTCATCTAGAGGGAAATCTTAGCTGTACCCTTCCCCCTCACTCCCCATACCCTTTCTTCATCATGTCTGAATTCACCTCTACTAGTTTATCGACTTTGTCCTCAATACATTTCCCTCACATTGTAAGTTATATCATCTGCCTCCCGGAAACTTGCCACATTACCTTCCTCTCTCCTCTGGAGTTCATTTGCTCATTGGATTACTTCTCCACCATCCATTCACTCTACAACCCAGTTCTATCTGGTTTCACATTCACCACTGCATTATAGTCACTTTTGCACAGTGTAATACCTTGAAAGTACAGTTGTGCTTGCATGTAGCCTCTGTGTAACTGGTAGGAATTTGAACCCAGACATGCATATCCAGGAGTCAATGCTTTTAACCGAACCATTATACTTTAGGACGAGTTTGTCATTTCGTCCTAGCATGTATCTAGACAGTAGAACTACGCTAGAAGGTTATTTCTCAACCTAAGCTGGGATTCTCATAGCTGTTCCTATGCTTTGAAAAAATAGGATAAGAGAAAAAAGTATGAGAGGAAAAAACAATTCCTCTGTATTTGTAAAATTATATAATCTTCCTATGGCATTGTCTCTCACTGGTGTGCTATGGTCAACAAGCAAGAGGAAGAAACGAGAAATACACAGTCCAAGAGACTCCCAAATCCTGGTACAGTTATACCTAAGACTAGCCCCAATTCTTGCTTATAGTATGTGCCCTGAGTTACAATTTTCCTTCTTAGTTAAGGTAGTCTGTTTTATCACTATAGCAAAAGTTGTCCTGTTTCACAGTCAGCTTTTATTCCTTCACCTGCATTAAACATTTGGTATTATTGAGCATAGCCTTTCTTTGAGAAACTCTCACTCGTACCATTTCCGTGTTCCTAGCTGTTTTCTCCCTTTTTCTGGCCCTGTAAGTGATAGTGACTCCAAATCTTCCACTTAGTCCCTGGCCCTCTCATTCCTTTGCCTGAGCTCCGTGTCTTATTCATACAGAGTCAACAACAGCTAAGAGTTTAAATGTTAGTTGTCCCTACATTAACATTTATAATCTATTATTTCCTCAGTCCCACAGTCCCCTCATGGCAAATGTTCAGAATGACCTCAGAAAGTGTGGTCTTGGCCTCACAGCACATAAAAATTAATTCAAGATCAAACCCAGCCTTAAGCATAATGCCTAAAACTATAAGATTTTAAAATATGACATAGAACAGTTACTTTGTCTTCTAGTTTCCTTTAAGTTGCTGTGATGAAGCATTCTGGCCAGAAGCAATTTGAAGGGGAAAAAAAAAAAAAGGATTTGTTTGGCTTATACTTCTGTGTTTATAGTCTGCCATTGAGGGCATCAGGGCAGAAGCTCAACCAGGGACTTGAAGCTAATCCATAGAGGAGTACTCTATGCTAGCAAGCTTACTTATTGGCTCTTGCTTAATTATCTTTCTTATTTAGCCTAGGATCACCTGCCTAGTTACTGTGCTGCCACACTGCACTGGGCTCTCCTACATCAGTTAATAATAAGTGATCCCCTGAAGACATGCCCACTGGCTAATCTATCTTGGATCCTTCAATTGAGACTCAATTTCCCAGTAATTCTAGTCTGTGTCAAGTTGACAGTTAAGCTTGGATTCTCAGAATCCAAGATGGTTTATCCTACAAAGTCTTTGTGCCAGGATACATAAATAAATTAGTAACTGTTTAAAATCTTAAGATATTGAACTTCATAAAATATATTATTAGAATAATGAATAGAAAAATAAAATATGGTTTCCCTCATACACTGGGGTAAATGGTTATTTAAAAAAAAAAAAGACCAACAAATAACCACTAAGCCACTCACTGAAAGGTTGTTCCACATTATTAGTTATACGGAGACAAAATCAAATGTTGGTGGAGATGGCATTACACATGGGTAACTAAAGTGCAAGATTGGCCACATCAGCTAAAGATATGGTACAATCAGAAAACAGAGTCTGGGAGCGATAACACACAATTAAAATTTCAGAATTCAAAAGGATAAGATTAGAGGGTCATGAGTTCAAGACCAACCTATACTACATGGTAAAATCCCCCCCCCCAAAAAAAAACAATATAGAAAAGCACAATCATTGAATAAATGACTGACAATATCTTTAAAAGTTAAGTATACCCTTATCCCTTTGGCAACATATACAGGGCCTGCATAGGTCTGCAACAGATAGGGTCCTACAACAGAAAGGACTGTTCACATCTACATTATATCCCCAAAATGACCTAAAGAAGAGTGCCTAGTTAGGAAGATACCATCCTTATGACATGAATAAACTTCATCCTTACCATGTAGCTTATAGTTCGCATAAAGTTTTCAACAAGGATGAAATTAGAAGAGAAAACATCAGAACACACATAGTTTGCTTACCAGTCTCTCCATCCTCCTCTAGCACTCCTTACCACGCCCCTTACTGTCCAGTTTCCTCTCCTATTGGCTATTGGATACCATTGCTCTTGGATAACAGCCATTTAACCTCTCAAGCAGAAGCACAATCATGAGTCAATGCATTCAATGTTGGTGCATTTCAGTGCATATCAATCAGATCTCTAAAGGGGCTGTGGAAATGTAGCAGTGGTACCTGGGGCAGGGAACAGGGATGTGAGAAGAGACAAAATGAGGATGACAGAATGTTGACAATTATTGAGCCTGGGTCATGGGTATCTGGAGAATAATCATAGTGCTTGCTTGTTCAGAATATGATTGGAGTCCTCATTTAAATGACTTTTCAAATAGACATTTCAGCTAGAGGGTCATAAGTATGCTTTGTCATTCACTAGCTGTGGTCATTTTAATTCAAATAAATGAGGCTTCCTCACACACTGATCACATGTTGTGGTGGATTCCAATGCTGGGTGTAAAATAAAACCCTAGAGGTACATCTGCACATAGATACTGACATTTCAGATTTTTAAAAATCATTTTATACATTTTAAATGATATCTCCCCTCCCTTTCCTGGTTATCCCACCACAACCCTCACACATCCCATTCCCCCTCTCTCCCCTCCCTTTTGCCTCTATAAGGGTGCTTCAGATTTCATTTTGAATCCTTTGGTAAATGTAATGAAAAAGACCCACCCCTTTATCTCACCTAGGATTTGTTTTAGCTGAGATAAGCACTTTGACCTCCAGTCATCTCAAATGAGTCCCTGTGTCCTTTACTTTCTCAGGCTTACAGATATTAATCACCTTTGTCTGGAAGGGCACCCCCAAGCCCCAGGTCTCCTGATTATTTCTACTGTATCTTACCATTATACAAGAGCACTATAGGATGCGGCTGCCTTGCCTGACTTCCTCTCATTTGCCTTTTCCAATAGACTAAGAGCAGCTCCAAGGCTAGGACTGTCCACTCTCAGCACCAGCCCAAGTTATATGCAAGTCGGTACACTGTAAGTATTTATTGAATCAAGCAAAAAATAAACAGACAGAGAAAATCTAAACATAAATGTACCCTTTGAAACAAATATCTGATAAGACTGGGAAGCAATAGAATATCCTCTTCCAGTCATTTTCTTGAATAAAAATAATTAGAGAGTCTAGTAAGAGTCTATTTTAGAGAATACACTGGTGGGTATAACTAACAATGGTTTCAAAAATCCCACACCTTTTATGTTATTTAAAATAGGAAAGCAAATATAAAAATGTAAAGATAGGAAGCAAGTGAAAGCCTTTGAAGGGGACAGCATTTGAGTTAAGGCTTAAAAAAAGAAACAGAAAGCTAGGGAAGCTAAGATGGAAACCAAGTAGAGCAAAGAGAGTCAAAGAGGGAAGGTGGCAACTTCCAGTGATGGGACAGGGACACCAACCCAAGCCCAAAACCTACAATCTATCCTTCCTGCAAGATACGCTAGGGTAATGGAGGCACAGAACTTGTGAGCCTGGCCACCCAGTGACTGGTCTAATTTGAGGCTCATACCACAAGAGAAAACCCATGCCCAACACTGCTTGGATGACCAAGAACTGGAGACTAGATAGCCCAGAGACTTGGATAGGAAAATCATCTAGCAAAATGATTCCTGATGATAGTCTGCTATCCTCATAGATCAGTGCCTAGCGCAATCATCTTCAGAGAGGCTTCCTCCAGCAGCTGATGAGAGCAGATGCAGAGAACCACAGCCAAACATTAGGTGAGAGAGAGCCCAAATTGAAGATTCCCATCTGGTCCCTTCCCTTGGAACTCAGAGAACCTTATGGAAGAGAGGAAGGAGAGAATTGTAGGAGCCAGACAGTTGAGGACACCAGAACACCGCCCATAGAATCAGTTAAGCAGGGCTCATAGGGACTCACAGAGACTGAAGCCATGATCACAGAGCATGCATGCATCTATGCTAGGCCCTCTACATATGTTACAGTTGTTAGCTTGGATTTTTGTGGGGCTCCTAACAGTGGAGGTAGCAGTATGCCTGCTTTTAGGGCCCTTTTCCTCATACTGGGTTGCCTTGCTCAGCCCTGACATAAGGTTTTGTAGCTAGTCTTATTATATCTTCTTACAGCGTGTTTGGTGGACTTCTAGAAGGCTTCTTTTCAGAAGAGAAACAGAATTGTGGATCTGGGGAAGAGGGGAGGTAGAAAGTGGAACTGAGAAAAGGAGTAGAGAAAGAGGAAATGCTATTCCAGATGTATGATATTGTGAGAGAAGAATAGATAAGATGGATGGATGATGGAAGATAGATAGATAGATAGATAGATAGATAGATAGATAGATAGATGATAGATGGTAGATAGATTAGACAGATAGATAGATAGATAAGATAGATTAGATAGATTAGATAGATAGGAGATAGATGGAAGACCTAGAACGGAAAATTTATGTAGTATGAATTTTTGTCACAAGAATGTAAAATTCAGCTTTCATAAAGATAACTTTGAGTTACCAAAACTCAAAGTTTTTGATGTTTTTTTTAATTTGTTTTTTTGATACTAAAAATAGCAAACACTGTGAAGAGTATGTTTCCATATGCCTGTAATTTAGTAGGTGGAGTTAGGAGGGTTCAAAGTTTAAAGCTAACCTGGCCTTAATTTTATTTTTACAAATAAAATTTAAAATTGTTAGCAGCAGTGATGTTCTGGGGAAGGATCGATGAAGCATCCTTAGAAGAAGAAACATGAATAGGAGGAAAGGGATTTTGGAGCAGGTGCTAGAAAATGAAGAGCAGGAGGCAACCAGGTATCCTCCACTGCTACTTCCCAACAGGTCCGAGAGTGGTACAGGCAAGATGCAGAAAGAGGAAGTAATCATTCCCCCCCGCCCGTCCTGTACTGTGATAGCCCTTCTCCTCTACCACTTCATTTATTTATAAAGCATCCTCTAAGCAGCACTAATGAATATAAAAGCCAGGATTAGTAGGTAAACTCTGGTGCTATCGGTCACTGGTCAGAAAATAGATAAGTGAATTCTTTTTTGGCTCTGACCAAAGGACCTTACTATGACAAGATATAAAGAAAAAAAAAGATGTGGTCCTTATGAGTCAGAGAATCTGTTGAGTTCATAATAATGACTTTGTTACTGACACCTCTTAGCAATAGTAGTAACTAACAGGATGGTCAACAGCACAGTCATATGGGGCCCAAAATCATTCTGTGACAGAGAGAAAATGTGCTGCTCTCTTAAACATTTGGAGAAATCAACAGAGCAGCAAGAACCAACTAAAGGTAACATCTCTACTGTTACAAGGACAGAAGGACATAGAGAAAATGCACCACAGAGGGAAAGTAGTTCATTATGCAGGATGGGCAATGGTACAATTGAGACTCCTACTTGATCTCTAAGCAGAAACCAAGCCTCAACACCCAGTGTCTCCTACATCAGAATCATCCAATAATGCTCCAAGTATCTCTGGTTGTTCTGCATGTGGGCAGTAGAATCGGTCTGCTTATGCTTAATCTTGACTCTATATTTAATCTTGATGGGCTTCTCCTTTTTCTCTGAACATGAGAATAAAAATAAAATATTTTACTGCTTAAAGCATAGCCTGGCCCATAAAGAAATGCAGTGAGATCTACTATTTTGATTCTACCCTTCCACAGTCACGCTTTGCAACCCTTATTGACTGGCTCTCCCATAGTGCCTAGTTCTCCTTCTTGCTTATTTCTTCTTCCTTAACCACTTTGTCCCATCTGCTTATCCATCTTGCCTTTCAAATCAGTCTATTCTCTTATTTTTCATTCCCAGTTGCTTCCACCCTGTCAACTGGAGGTGCTTCTACTTCCTCAGCTGATAGCATCCAAATACTCCTGTATGCTCTGCTGCCCCTCAAGTTGAGTGGGCAGGTCAAAGCCCTGACATCTCCTGGGAAAAGATAGCTCAAAAATCAGTATATTAAAGTGTTCCTGAGTGGATGGCAGGGGACGCTTTGCAGAGGGAACAGAGAAGTGAAAGAATACAGAGATTTACAGCAGATGCTACTTCTGTAGCGGCCAAGAACCCTGGAATGATTCCGGAATAGTGATGAGCTCTCTCCTGAGCTCTCATCCACACATGATTGCTCAGATACTGACATCTATGGCAGCTAGTGTTTCAAGGTAACTAAACCCATGTTCACCAGACTTATCTACGTTTTCATCCCTTCCTGCTTACCCAGACCAGATAAATCCTGTCTCCTGAGAATGATTCTCAAATGCTTACGTAAAACATATACATACATACATACATACATACATACATACATACATACATACATATGTACACACACACACACACACACACACACAAAATGGCATTTCTTCTATAATTTCCATGTCCTTGATGACATAAATCATCAAAAATAATCTTTATTCAAAATATCTCCTTAAAGAAATTATCTATTTTAAGATTAAAACATCATAAAATCAATTATATATTTGTTTATAAAGACACATATGTATTTTATAATATACATATATGAAAATATATATGTATATCAGGAGATTCTAAAGATATATGTATATCAGGAGATTCTAAAGTATAAGTCCTCAAACTTCATCCAACATGAATTTTATTACATACATTTTTGCAAAAACCAAAATGTATTCCACATCACAGTTTTGTTGAACACAGCTGACCAAGTCCTCCAGCAATGTGAAAGTCTGCCCATTGACCACGTAGTACTCAGCCACACTCTGTGATGGTACACATAGTAAACAACTTACTTCAAAAACTTCAGAAATAGCTCTGGAGTGGCAGCGGAAATAAATCTTGAGTATTGGACCATTTGTCTTTAGTACCCAAGCCCTGTGGTACCCAGCTCATCAACTTCTAATCCTGTGAAAGCTCAATAAAGTCCCAGCAAAGGGCAGTGACCCTAGTGACATAGAGACCTTTGATGATGACAGTGTACACAGGGGTTTCAAACTCAAATGTTGCTGGGTCCAAGAAGTAATAAATATAAGTGGAAGGGGTCAGACCTGCAAAAGACTCGAGTGCTTATTGCCCTTCCGAGGACAGAGATGTTCCTTAGTGCAAATTTGTGCTCAGTATGCAGAAACACAAGACTAAATCGCTAGACATTTATTTATTTATTTATTTATTTATTTATTTATTTACTTATTTATTTTCCTTTTTTTATTCCAAAGAAATGATACATGGACATAACTGTCAACAAGTAACTGTACTTTGGGAAATATCATAAGGGTTTTAAACCAAACGTATCTGCAAACATGAATCATCTGACTATCCAAGTCCCAAGAACTTGGTTAGATACAAAATTGCATTACCTTTCATCTCTATCTTTCTATCCGTAAAATGAAGCTAGCCATGAGCAGATAATTTCAGAGAGTAAATGTGTTGCTAAATGATAGAAGAAAATGAAATATTGGTCACATGGTAAGTATTATTATTCAAAGGTATAATTTTTATACTTTCACGAAGTCCCATTTGAATGCAAACGGATTCTGATGGAAATCCTGTGCCTAAGCTTTTCCATATTTGATAGCATCCAATTTCAATTAAAAGCCTCGTACATCCCTCAAGTTACATCGAGAAGGAGCCATCTTCCCCTGTTGCAATTCATGACAGTAGAGAGTATTACCCAAGGGAGTCAATGTGCTGCCGGGGTTTGCAGATTTGGCATTGACAGATAAAGGAAGTGTTTCTTTGTCTCAGCCCCAGAAGTTCCACTAATTAGAATGGCCTCTGTTACTGCCTCACTGTGCTCAGTACAAGGTTCACCATGCTTTCACTGTATCGGAACGACAAGGTGATCAACTTCAACCCCGAGGAAGGTTTCAGCTGTAGGCACAGTGTCACACTGTCCATTTGTATTCACCGTGTATCTTGGAAGCTAATTCACAGACTCCACCAGGTATTCTACAAACCATCTTCTAAGGACACATTTTCTGAGTGGATCTGACAAAGTAAACATCATAAAAAAAAAGGAGTATACAACCCAGAGTTCTTCTGAGTCATGGTACACAAATGTAACACCCTTCTGTTTGTCGAGGTGTTCCCTCAAAGTGTTAGCATTGGTGTTAGCTTGCAAGAAATGCAGAACCTTGGACTTCACCCCAGACACACTGATTTGGAATCATTGCCACCAGGCTATGTGCCCACTGACGTTTGAGAATCAATTAACAAATGTATCCTTCTAATTTCCTGGACTGGATGTGTGATCAGGAAAGGACCAGGGAGAAGACTTTACTTGTGATGTCATAGAAAAGTATTTTACTGTTTGATAATTTATTCAATGAATAAATATAAAAAGAATTTTTAAAATGTCAGAAGTCAGCCCTAGGCATATTTAAAGATTCCAAAAAAAATGTCAAAGAAAAATGAAAGTATTCCTGGATTCAGGCCCAACCCATTGAGTACTGCTTTAAGATGAGACTCTGGCTTCTGGCTGATCATTGATGTCAAACAGCGTAGCTGCGGGGACTCACTGCTGACTCCTCCAGAGAGCCAGTGAGAATATCACTATGTTGGTATAGCAACAACATCCGAGCAAGTTACTAAGTCCAATTGGCCAGAAAATATCTTATCACTGGCAGCCCTGCTCATCTCAAGGGACAAAAGAAGCAGGCAAGTCAACCATACTTTGGGGGGGGGGGGAAGGGGGATAAAAAGGAAACAGGGAAAAAACAAGGAAGGGAAATAACAAAGGGAAAGAAGATAGAAGAGAAAAAGTGGAAGGGGGAGGGAGGAAGGAAGGAAAATAATTATCAGGATGTTTTCTTGAATCTTCCACTTTTTTCCTTCTTTTCTACTTATTGAAAGAGATTCTTGGTGCTGAGCTACCCAGAACTCACCATAAAGCAGGAGAGAGGAGGCCTGTGAAGGAGACCCCTGGAGGGAGGTGAGGAGAGGTGCAGCAGCTGACCATTGGGGGCCCGAAGCCAAGTAAGTAAATTCTGTTGCAAGTAATTCTCTAGCTTCTTTTGAGCAAATTCTATGCACTTGCTGAGAGTCTCCACTTCCAGCTGTAGTCAGGCAAGAGGAAGGTGGAGGCGGTCCACTGTGTGGTTCACACTTCACTGGCCCAGGGTTCTCTATCCTGCCTGCAGAGCTGCAAAATAGTGGCCCTTCCCAGTCAGTAGGACAGCACGAGGTTCTTAATATTAGGAATGTATTGAGGTCCATGGAGGAAAAACTAAGTTTACAAAATTAATTTCTCTACTTTCTCAAAAAGACTTAATTTTGGTTCTAAATTCTCCCTTTATGAAGTAACACATTTCTGAAAATTATACGTGTTCAACACACACATATAATACATACATACATACACACACACACACACACACACACACACACACACACACCCTGCCTGTTAGAAGAAATCTCTTAGATAATTTGTTTGGCCAGGCATGGTGGCTCATGTCTTTAATCCCAGAACTCAGAAGGCAGTCAGAAAGGTTTCTTTGAGTTCTAGGCCAGCCAGGTCTATAGCATGAGTTGCAAGCCAGCCAAGGCTATATTGTAAGAGCCTATCTCAAGAAAGAGGAAGAGGAAAAAGATGAAAGATATCATTCATTTGAAATGCAGCATCATGACTTAGTTTATCTCACCATACTGTCTGGGCTATAGCCCAGAGCTGTCATTCTTCAAGGTCTTCAGATGCCATAGAACACATTAAAATATTTTTCGATACACCTGTGTGCCCAGCACTACACTAATTAACCTAAACCTGTAATACTAAAAATCCTAGAGAGAAAATCAATTAGCCATGTTAATCCTATCATTATGTGACCAATACAGGAGTATCTGTAATGCTTGTTCATGATGGAACACGTACAAACGGTACTTAAAACTACAATCATAACATGTACCCAGAGTAATTTTTCATTCAATAATTGAACCTTCAGGAAAACATTCCATAGCAAGCATTGTCTCTGCACCATAAGTCATTGAAATTGAAGAAAAGCTTTTTGTCAGCTCATCGGTGACTCAGAATGCATTACCCCCCTTGCAGGAAAGCCAAGCTTCTGTCTGGAAGCTAGAGAGCAGAAAGTTGAGGTCCCCGGAGAATCTCTCAGGCGTGCACCATTGCTTCATCCGTCAGTTTTTAAAGCAACCCTTTCCAGAGACCCAGAAACTCCCTCTCTAAGCATGAGGAGGTGGCCTCACCCTGACCAAGAAGCTCTGGGAGCAGAAATGCCCCATAATTCTCCCTTGTGGGTGGCTATATCTGCTGCTTACCTCTCTTCAATACAGACACAGTCTGAAACCATTTTATTTTCACTTCCGTGTGTTCATTTTGAAGCATCTCCCACTTTGTCCTGACGAGCCAGGAAAGGTTCCAGGAAGTTAGAAATCAGAGTTTGTTCCACTTTGTCTCGAATGCCTAGCACGGCTTATGACGGGGCTCAACAGATACTTTTGATTAAAGTCAATTAATGTTCTTGCAAAGCAAACAAGAGGAGAGGGGAAAGCAAGGCTGTGGCTAGCCTTTCAGCTTCTGCCCTGCCTCGTAATTTTATGTTCCGGACCCTCGGCTTCCTTTGGTGGTTATTAACAAGTGAGTGGACACCATTTCCACTGTCCATCAAAACACAAAACACTAGAATGCAGTTCAATGCCTTTGGTTGCATTTAAAGCTGTGATGTGAAGAGTATCAGACAGAAACTCCTTCTTCCAACTACAACACTAGGATGCACATTTTCTAAATATTCCTTGTGACTAGCATAGCTGCACTGTTAGGGGAAAGACTAGAAAGAGCCACTCTTGGACACTGTTTTACCCTCGCAGCACGCTTTTTTTTTTTTTTTTTGGCACAGCCTGTATCGTACAGTCTGGAGTATCAAGGTCAGATTTTCCAAGAGAAGCCAAAAAGTGCTGTCAGGAAACAAAGATCTCTAAGCATTGTTTGCTCAGTGACTCTAGCAGCCAGCTCAGCACCTGGCAAGAGCAATGCATGTTGGGCAACTTGCCTGTTAATGAACAAATTAGAATGTGTTTTTCCAACTCCTAGACATAGACCTAATTTTTAAATGCCTAAAAAATAAAAATAAATGCTAGAGTTACACTTAAAATATACAAAGATGATTTTATGGGAATAGTGGGGGGAAAAGTAATTTAATAAAATAGTTGATGCAGCATCTCTAAAAATTAAAATTAAGAACGTTTTAAGTCCTAGAAGCATTAAAATTGCAGGGCTATCAAAACTATGCAAATGAATGTGCTATAATGTATGCCGTTGAAACCTTGACTTCTTATTTAATAGACCACTTAGAAAAAATTTTCATGTTGGAAGAGATCAGCTTTTGTTTTCTTTCTACTTTCTAAGTAAATACAAATGGTTTAGCTATTTACTTTCATTTTTATTTTTCCCTGGCTCAGGTTCTTGCTCTTTTTGGCCAAATCACTCCTATCTCCAAAAAGGAAATTCAGTATGTTCCAGAGAGCAAACTGTGGAGTCCTGGGGTTAGGACCAGTTACCTTATTAACTTAATAGATGTAAAGAGCACATGAAGTCTCCCGCCAAGATGTTTATGCCAAATTCTACCAGTGTACTAAAAGAAAACATATGCTGGGTAAACCCTCTAAGCACAAAAAGGGAGAGAAAAAGAGAAGATGACAATTCTCATTCCAACTTGGGGAAGATAGATGTTGAGGAGCAATGCTTGACAGAGTAACCTTCCAAGTGGAGAAATGACCAGGAGAGTGTCCTGTTGTAACCTTGCCCTTAGAGGGTTCCCTCTTCTGATTTGTGAAACACACCAAAACAGAGACAAGAAGCTTGATGTGGCCACATGCCCCAACACACAAGTCTTGGCTACAGAGTTCAAACTAATACACATCCACAGTCCTGAGTTCCTGGAAAACACTTGGCATTTCTACTCATATCTGTGTGCCTCTGTTTCCTTGGCTATATGCAAGTATAGTACCTCATGGGATTACTGCAAAAGTCAAACACAAACCTTACAAAAATGCCGGAGAACATAAAAGGAGTGGAACGTGCTTATTACTGGCGTAGTGGTCAGCAGGGTAATTTCTTTTCAATATAAGAACGCGCTTTCCCTGAAACCTGAAATGACATATAATCCAAACATTTTAAAATTATTAAGACATTATGTAGATTGTATGATTAGTCCCAATCCTTCACCATGACTCTGATTTCATGTCTAACTGTTTCTGCCAGTGGAATCGGGTATCAGAAGTAACATTCTCAGTTCCATCCCCAGATCCTTTTTTTTACCCATAACAGCATGAGGACATGCCATAGGAATTCCTCTGATCCGAGGAGATGAGGAGGTACATGAAACAGACAAATAGACTGAGAGTATATGTATAGAGAATGGTATCACCTCAGGACACCCCAAAACCAAGTTCCCAGCGCAAAGGATATTCATTTTCCCCGAAGGGACAAAGAGCAGGGACTAAGAGGCCAGACAGGAGATAGAGGAGAAGGGAGACAGGATATTTGTCAGCCCCAAACGGAGCATGGGGGATGGATGACAAGAAAAGACAGCCTCTAGATGGAGAGGAAACAGATGGGGTCCATAGGGAAATGATGATAAAGGGGGAAACCCCATGTTACAATGAAATGTTTAATATTAATTGGGCGTGTTAGTTATGTGAGTCAAAGGGGGCTTTTTATTGCAGAACTTCAATACTTTGATAGATGGACCTTGGTGGTCAGCCTCAGGAGGAGAACATAGCCACATAAGGGCATAGACCTCTGTGTCTAACAGTTTTTTAGCAAGGCAGAAAGCATGTTTGCCATGCTCAAGCTGGCAAGAGTCCCTTCAATGTGCATGTGGTTATTATAACAATCCACAGATATTCTCTTGCACAGTCTCCTGTAGCTATCTCAGCCATATTCTACATAATCATAGAAAAAAATAGATTTGAGCAATGACAGTGACACAGCCATGACAATAATGCAAATTGTTGTTCAGCTTTAGCTGTGTGAATAAATCTGTATGTCAAAGCTGACAAAATTGTATCTTTAGAAATACAAAGAAACTAAACTTACTTCAGCTTTAATGTATACACTATGGTTACTTAGAATTTGTTTGGTGAGCAATCTAAAATTAAGTAAGAAAATGACTTCCAAAGTGCCTGGTCAATAATGAGCAATAAATATATATTATATTAGTTAAAAGTTATTGAACAAAAAAAATCAAGCAGTATTTTGTATTTTTATCTCACTGAAAAAAATCATGCCCATTCATAAATCTATAATTAACATTATAAATTATTTATTACTATTATGAATTTGTAAGCTGACTGCTGTGTATATGAAAAATGGGTAGATAGTTTGATTTTGGGGGTGAATATTTAAAACCTAGGAAATCTGTTTCTGATGACATCTAGAAATATCACTTGGCATTCTCAAACCCAAGGACTTTATATTATGTTAGATATTTAGAGGAAAGTCTTTCCTCTTCTTTTCAAAGCAGGACAGTAATATAATAGTATTCTCTATTTTCTACATTCTCCAAATGTGTGATGAGTCTAAGCATTGATTCTTTCTCATCAAACATATTATGTATTGAGGATATTCCCAAAGTCAAAGTGCAGTGGTAATTGAAGATTCATCAGTGAACAGAATCTTGGATTCCTTTCCCATCTTTTCAACTGTAGTCTGTGCTTATGCTATATTATTTAGTTCTGACTTCTTATACCTTAGGAATGGACTAACAGGAAGTCTGCTCACTTCTCTGGACCATTGTTCCACGCTGGACTCATTGTTTTCTCATTCAAAGGTATGTTTGTGGGTTTCCCAGACATCAGTATCCTCATGTGGCATCACTGAAACAGACAGTCCCAGGCTGAAATTTCTTGCTTACAAACACATTCTGACTCTCCCAGTTTTAGTGGCCATGAAGGGGTCTGCTATTAAGAAAAGAACAAGTGTTGCCATAAAGCTCTCTCTTGATGAGTACAAAGTATATCCATTTTAGTAATCCTGGTTATTTCTAAAATTATATCAACTCAAATTAGCTGTTATTTCCCCTTTGTTAAAGAAAAAGAACAGAGAGGAATTCGTTCCATGTGCATGATTCATTTTTATCCTGATAAAGTCTGTCCTCAAATAGCATTTGTAGTCTCTTTATCTTTCAGCCTACTACTTGTGTGTCTCTCTTTAAGCCTAAAACAACCTATCTTTTCAACTGAGAAAGAATTAACTGTTTGAATGTGCATACATGTTCATAGTGCTCATAGTCAATAAAACTTAGTACAGCTTTCTTCTGATGTCTAAGTATCTGGGTAATCTTCAACAGCACTACTTCCAGGGAAGTTAAGTAGAAATGGTGGCAGATTAGAGTTCAGTTCTGAGTTACAGATAGTTCCATCCTAAACCAAGACAGTAAATTATTTTTACCTTTTTGTCCCCTTCGCTGCTAAAGTCAGGGGTCTGGAGACGGCTCAGCTGCTACAATAGCTTCAGAGCTACCACACAGTTGTAAAACCAATACATACATCTAAAGTGGAAATTTCTGGTTGTTATACGATGCAGACTCATGTGGTGTATTGCAGAAGAAAGATCTGTGAGAAGACAGCTGATGTTTGGAGAGAGAATAAATAGGACTCAATGGATAGTGACTGGGCATTTGCATAACTAGTCGTGCAACTCTTTGTTGGACTCCAGTCTTTACTGGTCTTCACTTGTGAGAGAGACACGGCAGAGAACGAGCATTTTGGCTGGTCCTGTTTGTTCCCTCTGACCTATGACAATTTGGAGGAGGCCCCCTCAGTTTCTGCTGGATCATGCTGCCATGAATTGTGTTTGGTGACACATTTGAACTAGACTGTTGGTATCCTAACGCTATTGAACTTTACTGCTGGTATCCTGAAAATGGAGATTGGAATTTCCCCCAAAGAACTACTTCTAAACAGATCTACTTCCCCATTGTCCTATTGCCCATCTTTACTTCCCTACCTTTGGACAGTGGGCTAAAGGGGGGGGGGGTCGAAGCATTTGAGAACACTTATTAAAATAGAGTTACTAAAGAAAGCCAACACACATCAGTCAGTGTAACAACAACATGAGGCAGCAAAATATAGCTAACAGTTTCCTCTGAGGTTGAAATATTACATCCTGCAGGCAAGCTCTTTCTTTAAGCAGGGAAGTAAATAACTCAAAATAGCTTCAGGAAGTCCCTGAAACTGACAAGATTCTACAGGTCCTTCCCTGTCAGAGTAAGCAATAAAAGCTGAGGGTTACTCTCAAGTGCCTTAAATTGAGAGGTAAAGAAAAGTCTCAGACAAGCTAACCTGCTTTTTGATAGGAACAGAAACCGGCTGAGCTGTCTAGAAGAGGGTTGGATCAACAGTCACTGGTGGGGAAAATTTTCCAATTAATTGCACTACCTGCAGCCTAAATGGTGTTCTCCAGACTCGAGAGGAGCTGGGGAGGGCTTTGGTGATGTTGCTGTCTTTTAAGTCATATTTGTTCCTGTAAGTAACCTCTCATCCATATTCCCGTAAGTAACCTCAATAAAACTCCCTAGTTCACAAAATTGGACTTTAGTGGTATCCGTGCTTTGGTCTGTTGTGGGCTCCTACTCTGGGGTGAGTAGACAAGTGTATCGAGTCTGCTCAGAAAAAAAAAAAAATTGCCACACAACAATAGCAGATATATAAAGAGCTTTAGAGCTATATTTTTGCTCCAATTTGACTAGTAAAAGACTTTTTTAAAAAAATTACTTGGCTAGATTTCTAAACCTATACATTTAAGGTGCTATCTTTAGCTATCTGATACAAATTGTACATTGTTCATTGATTGAAGTATAACAGTTAAGAATTTTTTTCCCAATGTTAATGCTTTAACAAACTTGGTGCTGTTTGGTCTTTGTAAAAGCTCTCATTAGAAGTTTATGTTGACTATTAGTGTATACTATAAATACAGAAAATGATGGCTAATGCCAAACATTCCTCTAGATGAGCTTCCTAATTCTCAGTGTGTTTTAGTTGGCCAGCATTTTCCAAGTGACTTCCGTAGAAAACAAACATGTGATCTGAAAATGATGTTGCTTTGGTCTTGATGGCAGGTGTACTCCAGAAATAAACATTAAATTACCCAATGTGATCCGGGGTTAGGCAGACTCCTGGATAGGCAGAGGTTAGTTAGACAATAGGGCCATGACAGGGTAATAAAGATGGTCAACTTTCAAGAAGGTCAGCTTCTCCTTCATCCTCCTGACCTGAGAAAAAGGGTCTAGCACTTAAAACCAAAGGCCTTATGTGCTTTTCCTCCAGCCAGTAGAGCCCTCTGTTGCTACATGGCTCCACAAGTTCAAGGTCAAATAAAGACATATTTACACAACAGTTGTGGGCCAATCAGCCATCCTGTCTTCAAGCTAACTAGCCATACATTAGGAAGGAAGGGCTTTGAGAGACTTAGAAAGCCCCAGCTATGGTGAGAATTCTGGAATTTGGGTTTCTTTAAAAAAACACAGAAATACTCTAAGAATCTGTTTTCTAAGAATGTTTTAATCTCAGATGTGGGAACATGGGTTGCTTCAGACTGTCTAAAGACTATGATCTGTCTTACCAGAAGCATGATTTTGCTAGTTGAATATGGTTTTTGCAATTGTGTGATGTTTTCATAGGGCATATAAGTGCAAGAGCCCCAAGAAGCATGGTAGGTGGTTGTTCGTTGTTTAGGGAGGTTGGCTGCAGTTTATTAGTAGCCATGGTCAAAGAAGAAACAATAGGAAAGAAATTAGATTCAGGGATTTTTCTAATTCCTCTTTCTCCTCTAGTCTTGTTTCTCTCTTATCTGGTGTTAGGGGTGAAATGGTGGAGATAAAAGAAGAATCCCAAAAGTAGCAAAGACCAGTTACACACAGCCTTTGAGAAGAGACTGGGATTTTGGCTTGCCAAGTCTCCTCTCTGCTCTGGGGAGGTGCTTCCTCTTTGGCCCTACTGCATGTGTGTTTCCTAGTCCCCAATAAAACACCTCTCTTTAGCTGCTAATTCTATCTGCTACTGTCTGCTGTGTTCAATATTTAACGGCTTGTACCTGTCAAGCTCACATTTTTTACTGTCTATTAATTCTTTAACTGGCAGAGAAAGCAAACCTGATTAAGACCCATCGATGGTAACAGCAGTATTAAGGTAAGGTTTTGGGGGTAGTAATTAAGTTCTGAGAAAATAAGTAAGTTGTTTGAAGAGTCATGAATGGGATTCATGACATCATTGTGAAAGAGGTCAGGGAGCCACTTTGATTCTTCTGTCATTTGAATACATGTCAGGAAGTGCTCATCCTGAAAGAAGAGAACAGCCCTCATCAAGTGTCTTAACCTTGGACGTTATGTCCTCCAGAATTAGAAGAAATAAATGTTCATTGTTTAAAGATACTCTATGTATGGTATTTTGTTGTAGTATCTTGAGTAGACAAAGACAATTGCTATATAATATAGGTTCTTATTTTAAGACATTGACATTCTCTAAAACAAAGAAAAAATTAAAGTTACTTAATTCAATGAAAATCTATGTATTTGGAGAAAATATTTTCAAATGACTCATCTGTTAAGAAGACTTTTATGCAAAGTAGGCAAAGAGCTTTCAAGTTCAATAATATAAGAAGAAATCTGATTGTAATATGGGTCATAATTGTCAACAGACACCTCACCAAAAAATAATAATAATAATAATAATACTGATATCAACTAAGCATATGAAAAGATGTGACAAGTCGTGTCATCAGGTAAGTGAAAAGCAGTAAAAATGCTACTTCATATCTATTAGAGCAGCCAATTTCCAGAGCACAGGTAGCAACATACCCTGGAAGATATAGGGAGCAACAATTAACTTCTCCTCATCACTGGTAGGAATGCCAAATGGAACATAAGTTTTGGAAGAAGTCTTGTAGTTTTATTGCAAAAGATAACCATAGAGCTATCATGTGATCCAGCAATGAAGTTCCTTGATATGGACCTAAAGAGTTACAAAGTAAATCCACACAAAAACTTCACATGGATGTTTATTTAACCTTTGTTCATAATTTTTTAAAAGTCTTGGAAACACCTAAATGTCCTTCAGTAAGTAAATGAATAATTAAACGGTGGTATATCCTGACAGTGGAATATTAGCATTAATGTTATGATTTAAAAGGCATGAGCAATCAATTGATGAAAATCATGAAAAACGACACAAATGCATATTTCTAAGTAAAGGAAGCTGACCTGGAAAGACTGTATAGATGATTTTCAAATATTCTGGAAAATTTAGAGCCCAGAAAATAATCAAAAGAGCAGAGTTTTACCGGGGTCAGAGAAGAGGAGAGGACACATTCAGCACACACAGTTCAATGTGGGGTCAATTAACTACTCTGTGGACTATGATGGTGGTTACAAGTCATTGTGCATTTGTCTAATCCCATAAACAATAAAACACCAACAGTAAAGCCTAGATCATGTTCTCTGGGTAATAATGGCATGGTGTGCCATTGTAAGCTCAACTATTGTGACAAATTTACTACACTCTAGGGGACATAGCAAGTGGGAGGGGCTGGGTTTGTTGGGGGCAACAATTAGATAAGTGTTTCCTTCTCTGTTTCACTATGAGTATAAAACTACCCATTTTAAAATTTGTATCCTATAGTTGAGATATTAATATACTTACATCATTTCTCTCTTATCTTTCCTTCCTCTGAATACCTCCTCTAGCTCTCTTTCAAATCTATGGCCTCTTATTTCACTGTAATTACATCTATATATGTATTGTATCTACATATATGTTGCTCAATACAACCTGCTCAGTGTGTAGAATGTTACTTGCACATATGTTTTCAGGCTTGCCATAGGTACTGGAGAGTGCTTCAGAGTGCTTCTCTCTTTCCCCGACTCTCAGCATTCTCTAGGTGCTTGTACTTCCTTCTCTAGAGTTGAGACCTCCTGAGCTTTTGCTCTTAACAACAATTAAAGGGAAAAGGGATCATGAATTTAAAAAAGAGCAAGGTGGTAGTAAGTGGAGAGTTTGGATGGAGGGAATAAAAAGGAGAAAATTATTAATTTATAATCTCAGAAGCTAAATAGTAAGTGGAGAGTTTGGATGGAGGGAATAAAAAGGAGAAAATTATTAATTTATAATCTCAGAAGCTAAAAATGATTTTAAATGATAATAAATAAATGCTAGCTAAAAAAGTAAAATTCTTTAACTGCATAAAATCAGTATTTCACAAATGGACTACTTTAGGGATCATGTTTTAGAACTTAATGATCAAAGGCAAGGTCTATATTTTATTTGTGCAATGCTAGGGGCTAAATAGTTTCAAAAACTTAATAAGTTGGCATGTTCACTGCAATACATCAGGATGTGACCTGACTTTAAAAGAAGACCATTACAAACCTCTAATTAGTTAATATAAAATTATACCTGGACAGCAAGATCATAAATTCCTGTCACATAAGCCATGCTGTATGGGCTACTGTGTTACCTCAGGAAACTAACAAAGATGAGAATACAGAAGTATAATGATTCCTTTAGCACATACTTACCCAATGCCTCTCTTCCATTCTGTGTGGAAAAAATAATGGCTAAACCCTTGCTTCTGTGCATATGATATTCTCGCAAGGAAGATGAGATTCTAATAAATACCAAATATTACTTATCTTTGTCTTCAGAGAAAAAGTGGACTCAGAGAGATTAGGCCAGAGTACTAAAAGCATGTCTTATCCATGAGTACAATTAGGAATTCCAGAAGGACCATTTCTATTAAGGTGACAATGTATGCCTCTAGAGTGACAATACATGCCACTGTATGTATTGATCTTTTATTCTCAAACTTTTAAAAATTCACTATTTTGGTTTGTTTTAGTTTAGTGTAGTTTAGTTTAGTTTAGTTTGTGTTTTGGGGGGGGCTTCATTAGATTTTTTAACATATAAGATTATGTCTTATAGATATAATATATAGAGCAATACTTCAACATCTTAGAAGAAAGCCTGTTTACTTACTCTTCAAATCTATATACTTTTATTCCTTCACTATTGAATATGATATAGCTAGAGACTTTTGGAGGAAGGGGAGAAGTGTCCCACTATGTAGCCCAAGCTGGTCTGATTTTATTATCCACCCTTAAAAGTTGTCCTTAGAATAATTTTAATACCTGAGTTGTAAAAGAAGTTATAAAATCTACTTTTTAAATAATAATCATTATACTATAACTTTAATTTCAAATGGAGTATTAGGAAAAGTTATATTTCTTATTATTGTGTTATATCAAAGACTAATTTTAAAATCCATTAACCCATATACTACATAAAAGCTGTCTTCAAGGACACCAGAAGTGTCTGAAAGTGTTTACCATGTTTTAGGATTTACCCACAAAAAAATGGACTTCTTGTTTAAATCTACCATCTACCAATTATAGTAAGAGATTTTTACAGTTATCTATTATTGGCTCATTTGATTTATGTTTGTTGGGCAACAGAACCATAAGAAAAGAGAAGATACTGACATTGCTAGACACTCTAGAACCAGGTGGCTTTAATCTCAAATCCACTAGGCATATATGATACTTCTAGCCAATTGATTTAAATCTCTCTAGTTCCAGCAAGCATAAATATTATATCTAACTCATAAGGCAGTTGTACAATTTTCATAACAACGTACTGAAAGCACTCAAAATCCACTTGCCAGTTTCTGCTATTACTATTGTTCTTATTGTGGTAGAAAGGGGTTAATGAATGTTATTTCACTCAAGTGTTCTCAGGGGATGTTAGAATTTCTAAGTATTGTATTAGAGAAATTCTTAACTATCAGTGTCTACATTTCAGATGCTACAGCTTTCTAGTAGCCTCAAGGCTGATGATTTGGCCTGAAGGAAAATATAACCAAAGCAGTTGACACAGGTCTGTGGCCTCAGGCTGAAACCCTTAGGCTCTGCAGATTTTCTTGTTTTAAATACTTGGGAGATTAGCAGTTGAATCATGCTGTTTTTTGACATATGTTTTAAGGGCAAAAATAGCTTTGAAGATTTTTCTGGAGTCATAAGTGCTCCCACCTCTTTTACCATTCGGCTATTGAATATAAGCAGGGTAGGAAGAATTTCTGATAGTTTCTTCTGTCAGTAGGGTAGCAATTATTATTTAATTTACTGAATGCTAGATACTGTTAACATACCAAGTCTTCAAACTTTCTTCAAAGCTATTGACTTAACAGCATTAATAATGTTAGACCACTAAGGCTGTTTCCCATATTGGTAGAATTTGTCCCCCTTGGGTAAGGTTTCAAGCCAAGGATTTCAAAGAATATAAAGGATAAAAACAACTTCACACAACAAATCTGTGCAGAAGGCTCATACAACAAACTCATGAAGCAGTCAGCTTTGAGGTTAGAAGATATCATCTATAACTAAACAGGAGACTAAAGTTTAAAAGCAGATCCTGATTTTATCACTAAAATTGCATGACTCCTGAGGTAGTCAGTTTGAGTGGCATACAATCTGTTATAAAAAAAGCTGAACTCAAGCATCTTCTTTCTGCTCATAGGAGCTATTTATTTATTTTTCCTCTTTGCTCTTGGAAAGGAAAGGAGAAAATGGAATAGACAGTAGTTGAGGGACAGAAAAAGTGTTCTGAGTTTTCCTGAAGATAAAAGGTATCTACACAGCCAACATCCAGTCAACATGTAGATGCTCAAATTTGGATAATAGCAAATACAAGTGACCTTGGATGCTATGGAAAAAGAGTTCAGTGCCCTCTGGTGGAGCATGAAAAGGGACATTTGCTTTTCCTTCTGAGTCCTAAGTGCTCATGATACAAGCCTTGCCTGCTTCCTCTTCTTCCCTTAGCTTCCATTGGTTTTCTTAGCTGTATATTTTCCTGGATTATAACACTGTCGGCTTAGGGTTGGCACGCAGAAAATAGAAAACTACTTTCAGAGCAAAGGAGATTTGAAAAGGAGACTCGGGTTTCCTCAAACAAGCAGGCTGTATGCTGGCCTTTGAGAAATGGCATTGATAGAGCCCCTTCTGAACTTCTCTGCCTGGACACCTGCTTGCATTAAGGAAGTGGGGTAATTATGTTTCTCATGATATCTGTCTTCAAGAGCCCACTATTAGCTTTGCTTTAAATCATGACTCCCAGTTGCTATAAAATTAGATAGAAGAATTCTGCTGGAGCTTGGGGTCTAATTTCCACAAATAACTACAGAAAAAATTAAAACAATAATTTTATTTTTAAAATTTTAATTTCAAATTAAAAAGAAAATTTAGTAGAAGTGCATTTGCTTGTCCAGATCAAATAACATTTGTACTGTGAGCACAAGTGAGTATATGAAAGGAAAATCTTAGCATTCTGGTATAGTTTGCCAGTCAGAAGACATATTAGAACATTTACTCAGATTCCATATAGCAAATTACTTATGGGTTATAAAGTCATTTCTTTAATGGGCCATGAATTCAATTGATTTTTAGTAAAATATAACAGAATGAAACAGAACATACATCACTAGATTTTGTGCAGATAATGAGGTTGATTTTGTAAAGTTTTTTATTATGCAAAGTAAGCATGTAGACATGTATTGGATCAATATTTTGATAGTCACTTCACTAAATGGGGGTAGAATACATTTTGAACATCAATATCCAATGTAAACTGTGAAGATGAAATTATATTTAAAATAACTCTATGTGTCTTCTATGTTTAACATTGTCTTCCATGGTAAACACACAAGGTTAGTGCCTTAAAGCAACATGAATTTAGTCTATAGTCAAGAGGTCTAAACGTTAGTCTTAAGCAAACATGACACGTCTGCATTCCCGTCTAGAGGCTTCCACATCTGCATTCCCGTCTAGAGGCTTCCACATCTGCATTCCCGTCTAGCAAGCTAACATGACAATGCTTCCACATCTGCATTCCTGTCTAGAGGCTTCCACATCTGCATTCCCGTCTAGAGGTTTAGCAGATGGGACAATACCACTGCCTTTTCAGTTTCTGAGTTTTTTGTTTTGTTTTTGTTTTGGGTTTTGTTTTGTTTTGTTTTTCAAGTCAGAGTTTCTCTGTGTAGTCCTAGTTTTTTCTGGAACATACTCTGTAAACCAGGTTGTCCATGAACTCACAGAGATCTGCCTCCAGAGTGCTAGGATTAAAGGTGTGCACCACCACTGCTCATAGGTTACCCATTCCTCAGTCTAGAATCTTCATTTCTACATTTCCAGCTTGTCTTTCTCTTTCCTGAGCTTCTAGAATTCCTGTCCTATTGGTCTGTGGATTCCAAGTCCCCACCACCCAGTCTTCCTGGGCAGTGGCACTTTCAGGATTTCTCAGAAAAGCTTTGGGACTGGCCTTCTCAGAGCTTGCTGATTTCCAAGGAGTCTCTGTTTGCTTGCTTGCCCCACTCTTTTAAAAGGTTGCTAGGCAGCATGGTTTTTATGGCTTTACTCTTTTGCTGTTTGGATTTTGTGTTTCATAAGTAATTCTCCCTTATTGTAGAGACGGTCTGTTTCTGCTGGTGATAGTGCTTTTTTTTTTTAATAATTAAATGTAATAAAAGAAACTTACATTTATCCTTCTCAACTTTTTCTCATTATTTTTGAGAATTTTATACAATGAAATGTGGTTTATAGGTACCCTCATCTCCCTCATTCAATTTCCTACTATTTAAAACAAAGGGGCGGAGGAAAGTGAAAGCCAGAAATAGCAAATGATAGTAAAGAGAGAGTGAACAATTGGGATGGTGTCCACTGTTGACAGCGATATAAGCAGTGCAGCCAGGATAGAAAATAGCACGCAAGTTCCCATGAGAGCAACAAATACAGATAGCATGTGTCTTATGGTTTCATTGCTGTGAAAGGGCAACATGTCCAAGACAACTTTTTTTTAATAATATTTACTTAATATAAATATATAAATACTTAATTATTTAATAATATATTTTAATATCCATTAGTTTTTTGTTTTTTATTTATGTTTTGTTCCATTATGATGAGAAAAGATACATAATTTCAATTTATCTGAATTTGTTAACATTTAAAAATATATTTTGAGTAAATAGACTTCTTTCCCTTTTGTACACCAACTCCTCCTGGAGAGCCTGCCGCTCCTTCAAAACCTGCAATATCTTTCATGTTTTATCGTTTTCTTTACATTTATAAAATATTGTAATAACAAAAATGAGTATTATAAAAGTTGTTTGATATAAAACAACAATCAATCAGTCTTATGTAGATGTTTGTCTACAGCAATACTGAAAATACATGTTTTTCTCAATATAAATTTTAAATAACTCCAAATATATTAACTGTATGATATTTTAAAATAATATATCACTATTAGTTTTTTTAATGAACATAAATAGATAAAGCCTTTTTGTTTGTTTTGTTTTTAGCAGAGCTTAAAAACCTTGGCTTACTGTGGTACAAACACAAAATAAGAACAGTTTTTGGACACTGGAGTTCACTGTAATAAGGTTGTACTTCAATGTCCCTCATATCACCAAAGGATTTTACCTCCATAGTAGATAAGCTAAGAGTTGACAGTTCTTCTGTGCCAAGGAATGAATTGTACGATTATTTGGATACAGATTTCCTGCTATGGTCAAAGCTATTTGACTTGAGTGATTGTCTTCATTCTCAGCCCACAGGGAACAGGTTACATTCATTTAAGAAATGGTGTGTGTATTAAGATGGTCTATTCATGAAGTCATTCATCAACTGTTTCAATGAACAATGGTTCTGCTTGGAGGGTGGTACATACATTAGGTAAGGGTAAGATTCTGATTCATTGGCTGTGATGATTTTGAAAAGCATTAATCTCAGAATAAGAGTAACTTATAAAGTCCTCTTCTTTGAAATTAATTCAATAATTAAAATATCAAGCAAAGCCTTCAGTCTCAATCTTTGCTGTTCTCTTACAAGCCACTTCCCAAATTAATTGTCTATGTTTCTTTTGGCTATATAAATAATTTTGACATATGTAAGCTGTTCTGAAAACCATAGCTGAGTGTAAAAATATCAAATCAACAATCCTACTAATAGAGATGCTGAGATAGGAGAAGCATTATTTCAAGACCATTATGTGGCACACAGCAAGACCCTGTCATGTACAAATAGGCAGAAAGTGTATATGGATTATACAATATTGGACCTATTTCTCCCATTACCAAATTAGAGAGAACATCGGATGACAGTTGACAAATTTCTAATTCGTCATATTTTTGAATTTCAATCGATTAGAATATGTTGGTCTTATTAATTTTCATATTAACAGATATTAAGGAAAAGTTGTTACTTCCTGTTAATTTTCTTGTTAGAGGTGAAATTATGTTTGTGTGGGTTTGTTGAAAGATTTCTTTCTTGCTTCTTCTATGGTGAAGTTTCACTTCTTGTGTTGGTGTTTTCCATCTATATTCTTTGTAGAACTGCTTTTGTGGAAAGATATTGTGTAAATGTGGATTTGTCATGGAATATTTTGTTTTCTCCATCTAGGGTGATTGAGAGTTTTGCTGGGTATAGTAGCCTGGGTTGGCATTTGTGTTCTCTTAGGGTCTGTATGACATCTACCCAGGATCTTCTAGCTTTCATAGTCTCTGGTGAAAAGTCTGATGTAATTCTGATAGGCCGGCCTTTATATGTTACTTGACCATTTTTCCCTTACTGCTTTTAAAATTTTTTCCTTGTTTAGTGCATTTGGTGTTCTGATTACTATGTGACAGAAGGAATTTCTTTTTGGGTCGACTCTATTTGGAGTTCTGTAGGCTTCTTGTATGCTCATAGGCATCTCTTTCTTCAAGTTTGGGAAGTTTTCTTCTATAATTTTGTTGAAGATATTTACTGGCCCTTTAAGTTGGGAATCTTCACTCTCTTCAATACATATATATTATCTTTAGGTTTGGCCTTCTCATTGTGTCCTGGATTTTCTGAATGTTTTGCCTTAAGAGCTTTTTGCTTTTTGTATTTTCTTTGACTGTTGTGCCAATGTTTTCTATGGTATCTTCTGCACCTGTGATTCTCTCTTCTATCTCTCGTATTCTGTTGGTGATGCTTGCATCTATGACTCCTGATCTCTTTCCTAGGTTTTCTTACTCCAGGGTTGTCTCCCTTTGTGATTTCTTTATTGTTTCTAGATCCTTTTTTAGATCCTAGACGGTTTTGTTCCTTTCCTTCACCTGTTTGATTGTGTTTTCCTGTCTCTTTAAGGAATTTTTGTGTTTCCTCTTTAAGGGCTTCTAGCTGTTTACCTGTGTTCTCCTGTATTTCTTTAAGGGAGTTGTTTATGTCCTTCTTAATCTATTCTATCATCATCATGAGAAGTGATTTTAGATCTCAATCATGCTTTTCAGTGTGTTGGTGTATCCAGGACTTGCTATAGTGGGAGAATTAAGATCTTATGATGCCAAGTAACCTTGGTTTTTGTTGCTTATGCTTGCCTTTCTCCATCTGGTTATCTCTAGTGATACCTGCCCTGGCTATGTTTGACTGGAGCCTGTCCTTCCTGTGATCTTGATTGTGTCGGAACTCTTCCAAGTCAAGATGTCTCTGTGATCTTGTGATTCTGGGATCTTGCTATCCTCAGATCCTGGGTGTGTCCAAGTTCCTGGGAGTCAAGCTGCCTTTGGAACCTTGAGATCCTGGTGTGACCAATCTCCTGGGATCCTATGATCCTCTGATCCTGGATGTGTTGGAGCACCTGGGTATGAAGCTGCCTCCGGGTGTTGTGGGGCTGGCTGTGGAATTTGTGCCCAAGGTCTGCTCAGTGCGTCGGCTCAGACAGACCAGACAAAGACAACTCTTACAAAGGAAAACATTTAACTGGGGCTGAATTGCCATTTCAGAAGTTCAGTCCATTATCATCATGGTGGGAAGCAAGAGGAGTAGAGGAGCCAAAAGTTCTACATCTTGGTGAATAGACAACAGAATGGAACTATCTTCCACCTGCAGCCAGGAGGAAGGTCTATTCCTCACAGGGTGCAGCCTGAGCTTAGGAGACCTCAAAGCCTACCTACATAGTGATACACTTTCTCCAACAAAGCCACACCTCCTCCAATAAGGCCACACCTCCTAATAATGCCACTCCCTGTGGGCCAAGCATTCAAACTCATGAATCTATGGGGACTAAACTGATTCAAACCAGCATTTGCATTTCTGAAAATTAAAAGTAACCTGCTAAAGATATATTTGTCAAACTATGCTTATAGATCTATTATTCATAATAGCCAGAAGATGAGCACAAGCCAACAGTCCATCGATGTATAAACAAATGTGAAAAGTACACAGACTGTTGAGCCTTTGAAAGGAAGGATGTTCTGAGTTCTGCCATGTTCTGCATGAACAAGCCCTTTGTAACCTTTGCTAACTGACATATACCAATCAAATATTTGATTCCACCCAAGTAAAGTACCAAAAGGACTAAAATTTAGAGACAGAAAGTATAATGGTGGTTAATCAAGAGTGGGGATTTGTTATTTCATTAGCTGAGGGAGTTGCAGATTTGCAAGATGAAGAGTCCTGGTTTCTAGTTGCACCACAGTAAGAATGGATTTAAACATGGCTCAATTGATACACTTAGGAATGGTTAGGATGGTAAATTTAATGTTTTATGCTTAAGCCTTGGGTTTTTTTTCCTTTAATATTTAAAACATGCACAAGATCTGGAGTTTCCTCCACTATGCTCCTGCAGTGAGCAGCACCATCACATAGCTAGCAATTCAAACCATTGTGGGGGACTTGGGGTTTGTTTTTTGAGGTCTAGTTGAGGCTAGACCCCTGTAGGTGAGACTGCCCTGAAACTACCTATATAGCTTAAATTTCTGAAAACACCTGCCTAGCTTCCCTAGTACTGGGATTAAAGGTCTGTGAGTCATTCTTGACTCTCCTAATTCACAGCCAGTCTTACTTTCTATGTTAGTCAAAATCTGCTGTTTTCTTGCTCTCAATGGACTAAATCTTGGCTCTCTTCCCCACATTGCCTGTGTGCTTTCCATCAGCATCTGTGCTAATTCAATAACTACACTGCATCCAGATAAACACAGAATGGATTTCATTACTTCCTTAGGAAAATTCAAACATCTGAAATAGGGCTCACAAAGAAGAGCTACATAACCCAGCCAATGTTTCTCCCCATCCCTTCAACCCTTACTTCTAGCCAACTCATTCTGGAGCCAGAGAGACTGGCTCTGGGCTCCAGGTCAATCAAATGCTCATGGTTTTGAAAGATGTTTCAGCAAGGCCATCGCTCTTCTACCCTCTTGCACAATTCAGCTCTAATCTTCATTAAATGCTTTTTGATTTGTTCTGCAATGTCCTCAGCCATGATTCACCAGCCCTAGCAAGTACATTAATAGCAAGAAAAAAGCTATTATGGGCTTTTAACAATATGAGTCCCCAGAAAAACAGAACATATTTTAGCCTCTGAAATGTCCATCTTTTTAAAATGCAGTAATGAAAAGATAATTTGATCTCCCAGACATTCCAATCACATTTTCTCATAATCTACTCTCTCATATTCTCTATTGGCCTTGCTCTCATATATTATTAATAAAAAACAGTAATAAAAATTCTGTCTCATACTCAAATCTGCACCGCTTCAGCTCAGGGGGTGCTCTGTTTTGTTCTGTTCTGTTTTGGTTTGGTTTTGTTTGTTTGGTACCTTTGTCTTATTCTCTTGGGTTTTTACATGCTTTCATCTTTCCATTACTCATAATACTCCGCTGAGCACTATAGCTTCAAGGTCAATGTGTCTAATGGGAAACAGTAAGGGACTTCTGTTTCTTGCCCTTTTTCTTTCTCCTCTTGGCCTCTTGGAGACACTATTACTGTTTTATGACAAGATAAAGAAAATGCATCATATAAATTAGGAAAGCACTCAAAGTTTTGTGGCTAATGTAAGTTCCTAAACTCAATAGCAAGTCATTCACTTATATATATTTGTTTAAACAGCACTGTTATGAGTGCTGACAGATCATATTCAAACCTTCTACCATTTTCTCCTTCATTCCTCATTCTCATAGACTCCACCCAACCTCAAGTCTCACCTCCATCTGGTCAATCACATATTTGTTTTCTCATTTGGCTTAACATAATTCAAGACCAACTATTTCCATCAAAATTTAAGGTACTTCTCTGTGAGATTCTTGCCATTTCTTTAAACATAGAATTCCTAAATTTTATTTTCCCCCAGCTAACCGCTCCACTCAGACACCTGTAGAATCAGTTTCACTCACAATGGCTCACCTTCTGACATCATTCCTACCCTCAACAGTCGCTGCTCTATCTCAACAGTTCCATGCATTGTCACAATAATAATATTCTTTAGGTTACATTACTAAGCACCTGATATTTGCATAAGTTCGAGGGTCAGAGAAATGGACCTCAATCATCTTCACTTTGAATACATCTCCATCTCAGTTGCGAAGAATGACAAGTAAGCTAAAGGTAGTCTGAAGTCTGTGACTACAAACTTCTCGCCTCTGCTTTTCATCCTTGATATTCAACATTTCACCAAGTGCTGCTGTATTTCAGTCTCATCTTCATCAGACTCATCACTAACACCAGTCTTCTCCTCAGCTTGAGACCTTAAAGCTGTGTTTCCCTTGTCCTTCATGAAATCAGTTTCAGCATAACCCCTGTGTTTCCTTTCACAGGTTTCTTCCCACTCCTCATGAGGCTGCTAGGATATTACTTCCTATCTCAGGTGTTCAGGAATCCTCTTCTTACTGTTTCCACTTGTTCCAGTCCATTGAGGGCAGCAGAATGAATTTCCTAGAGTGTTACACTCTCATAGTCATTTCTGTACTCAGACACCTGTAGAATCAGTCTCACTAACAATGGCTCACCTGCTGACATCATTCCTACCCTCAACAGCGGCTGCTCTATCTCAGCAATTCCAGTTCTCCCTAGCTATCTCCAAAACTTTACACATTTCCAAACATTAACCTTGTTGACTACCCTGGCTCTTCTAGCTCATATTAGAACTCAAATCCTGCTTGAATTTTTTAAGGATAATCTTAGATTCCCCTTCATCCACTGACTACTGTTGTTAAGCCTAATTCTTCACCCCCTGAATTCACCTATCATTTCTCCATATTGCTTAGATCACTCAGGACCCAGGGACTCTGTAAAGTAAGCACAGTGCAGCCGTGTATGTGCACAGGTGCAAAAGCGAAGCACCATTTTTATCTTTTTGTTGCGGAAGTACTTTTAGCAAACTTTGGATATCCCAGTTAGTGGAAAAATTAAAAGGTAAGGAAAAAATATATAGTTTGGTATTGAAAAAGACAGCCACATATTTTTAAGCTTAAAGTCCATAAACAATATCAGGTACCTACAAGGTACAAGTGGAATCAAGAACATGCTGTGCTACCAGCCCAATTCCCAGAATACTTATTATAGTATTAATCTGAGCATTGCCTCCAGCTTTTGTCCCCTTGGGCAAACCTTTTCTTTCTTTCCAATCTTATTGTCATGAAGGGACCCATGAGCAGAGTACTGGGAGCTCTGAGCTAAGGCTGTGTTCTGATGCCAGTTCTAATAAAAGGAGTCATTGGGAGAAGCCATTTCACTCCTATACCTCATTTTTCCTGTCTATAAAATAAGGCATTTGAAAGAAAAATTCTTTGGAGTTCTTCCCAACCCTGAGGCTTTTGCAAAGGCAGATCTATATATGTGGGGATTGAAAAAAGCCCCAGTTGTTATTTCTTCTTTGAGGAATTTTGTTTTAGCACATTTAACATTGTAAGCAAAATAATGACTTGAAATGCACTTAGAAGCTCTTTTAGTGAAGTAATTTATTAGGAAAGGGAGTAAAAGTAGAACCCCCAGACAGAATCCTCTTCATGAGGCTAGGATGCTACCTGTCTGTGTTTATCAGCTCGTGAATGTAAAAAGGTCACTAGGTTAAAAATAAATAAAAAGGCAAAAGCTAAGGCATATAAGGACAAAAATAAAAATCCACTTTAAACATCTGTTCAACTATAGCTCAGTATTTTCCTGAAACCATTAAATAGACTTATTGGTTGAGCTGAGATTGTTCGTTATTATTTTCAAAGGCTATATGAGAGCTTCCAGACATGCCCCTGTATTGTAAGAACTCACTAATTAGTGATCCAAAGACCAAGAGGTCAAGAAATTAAGAACAAAAATCCAAAACAGAAATGTCACAATCACTTTGCATTCCCCAAGCAACAGAAAAGGCCAGTAAAAACAGGTGTTTGACCTCTAAAGATCAGATTCCAGAGAAACCTTAATTCAAGCACTAAGCCATGTCTCTTGAAAAATGAAACATTCAGTGACCTAGAAGGGGCAACCTAGATCCAACACTCTGGCCTGACAGTAAAGGGCAGGTGTACTTTGCGTTTCAACTAAACATCAGGTTAGAGATTCTCTCCACTGATGCTATCATGTTCAACCACATCTTTCTTTATCATCCCCGTGTTACATGGGTAAAATCATGAGCATAAAACAAAAGAGATTATGAAAAAATATTTTCAATCAAGAAGCATCCAACGAAGCATGTAATTAAGTAGAAAATTGTCAGAGATTGCTTATTTCTCTGCACAGGACAGGACACTGGTTTAATGGCTTTGTATAAATGAGAAAAGACAACTTGGTAATTGACTTAGTACAACAGAGGAAAATGTAAAAGATGATACTTCTGGGTGCAGCGGAGCATTGAGTATAATCCAACGGGTGCTGAACACCAGAAGAAAATGAATGGTCTTGTTTGGGAATCAATTTTTAAGTAATGAATATATAAAAAACAACAATCTTCCAGATTTTGTAAAGATATATATATATATATATATATATATATATATATATATATATATATATGCTGGTGTTATTAGAAATAAGNAGATTTCCAAGTCCTCAAAGCAAAAGGTAAGAAATAATATTAATTCATTAAAAATGCAATTCTTATTATTATGAATGAGACTGACTCCTCAGCCATTATCAAAATGAAGCTTGTTCCCCTTGAAAGGATTTACATGTTAGTAAGAAAAATCAGGCAAAGCAAAATCTTTCAGCAAAAGTCTTCTCTTCCATCCTCCATTGCCATCAGTTTTTCTGGTCACAATTTTCTAAATGTGCCTTTTAAATGCATTTCATTAGTGTTTTCAAACATCTTATATTATGTGATATCTTTGAGGGAACATATTTTCTCTGAGACTTCAGGTATCTCATTTGTATAATTTATTGGCCAATCTAGACCATTAGAGTGCAACTCTTTATTAAATTCCAGTTTAATGCCTTTCCTTTCTGTTCCAGCTCATTCCAGGTCATCTGAGCATGAATGTTTCAAAGGCATCTTCCTCTTAAAATATCTAAAATAAATTATTTCCTGGCCCTTCCTCCTGTACTTTTTCCTTTCTCTATTCTTTTCATTTCTTCCAAGGCCAAGATGTAAGGTAAAAATTCCAATGGGAATAATCATTTTTTTAGATGATGGTACAGAAGAAAGTATAAGAGTATTGGAACAGTGAGGCCAGAAAGGGAAAGTAGCCCAAAAGGCTTAATTAATTATCCAACAACTTAACACTTTGACAAACTATAGCTAAACCACTGACGACTCTGGATGCAAAGAAGAAACTTCAGTGATCCAATCGATGGCACAAAGTGTTGTCAGACAAGGGCTGAGGGTTGTTGCCCTTGTGCCCTGCCATTGGAGGAAGTCCTCAGTTAAGAGGTGTGGTTCAGCTGAAAGGCATCACAATCTATAAATGAGACACTAGTAGGATCTGCTCACCCACAGAACAAGCAATTCCCATGGTCATCTATAGAAATCATGTCCTTCTTCACCTGCTACATTTACAAACATGTCCTGTTAGCTTTATGTCCACCAGGGAATTTTGCTTATACTTCATAATTCTTTTGACCTTAGGCCTTACTTATCAGCTCCATACCCCTCTTAAAATATTACATAAATGGACTCCTTTCTAGTCTTTCAGCCTCTATCATCTTCCTTTCAGCTGCCAGACAAACCCTGATTAAAATTAACGGCACTACCAGACAGTATCTCTGTGTTGTGCACATTGCCAAGCAAATGAAAGGCATCATCTCAAGTAATGTTCCCAACAAACTTACAAGCTAGGTAATACATTTTATCCCTACTCTATAGAGGAGTCTACTGAACCTCAAAGAAGCTAAGCAGGTCAGAGCTAATAAGAACAAGGAAAGAATCCAAGCAGAGACAACTTGACCCCACAATGTTTGTGATTAAAAAGCATATCTTCCCAGATCTCTATTGCACTCATGTTTATGTGGCCCTAATTATGTCATTTCCTTGATTAAAAGGCTAAGCCTACCCATGTTTTCCTAACAACTTTCTGAATAAAGTCTTACCTGTAAGTGTGTCAAGCTAACACATCATATATTAACCCCAGATCCCCTTTCTAGTTGATCTTTCTCCACCTGTACCCAAAATTAGCTCATAAACTCAAGCAAGTAGGAACAGTAAGCAGGGCGTTTGCTTCAAACACTGAGAGCTTTGAGAGTCATGGGAGATAAGTCTGTGTTCTTATCACATAGGCCTTTTACAAGGCACTTGATCAAAGAAGCTATATACCTCTCCAAGAGATATCCACCCGCCTCAGCCACCAGCATTTCTGCAAAGGCAATCGGGACTTCTAACCTCCTGACAGTCAGGGATGGGCAGAGGCAGATGGGAAGCAGGTGACTTAGAAAACCTGCAGATTGATTCCTTATTCTCACTAGCAGGTATTATGTAGCTCCCTGCTGTCCCGTGGTGGTTTAGACACTCCACCGACCTCTACACTTCTTCCATAGCCATTCCAACGCTTTTCCCTCTGCTTGGTCTTAAGCCACCATAAATAGGTGAAGGCTTTAACGCCAACCCTAAACACCCAATCAAAAATGATAAACTTAAAATAAAAATATAATTCTTCATTATATTTGCATCCTGGACACATCCTTATACTACGAACTTCAAGAGTTCCAGTGTCTGTCAACTTTCAGCCTTCTTTTATAGTGTCATTTCATCTATCCCCCATCACCCACCATGAAAGTGTTCCCTAAATGCGTAAGAGGATAACAGGCTTCATACCCCTCACTGCATGCCCACCAGCACCCAGCAAGAAACAATTTGCCATAGATAGTTGAATGACTAAGCTAGATGGTATATCAAGGGTCTTCCCAAGCATGTACTTTAAATTCTAGCTTCTCATATTTTGAAGTTACATTACCATGTAAATTACATGTATTGTTAAAAACTACTAAATGCTAAAGATCAACTGAGATCTAATTAGTAATAAGCAATAGGCTGTATTTCATATATGAAAGTGACCCACTATCAGTAAAGCAAATATAGTGAAAGTTAAATATTCACAGGGTTGGCCTTTATCAGCCTAAATGGTGTTGTAGGTGGTTAATATTCCACAGAAAAATCCTATGATCCTTTCACAGGATACTAATCACCTGGGACACACCCATAAGTTCCCCAGCCTTTCCCTTCTTTACTGTTATTAACTAGCACTTTTGATGTAGGTAGACTGTGTGATAGCTATTTTCCATCAAAGAGGTAAAGCTCAGTGCTAGATACATTTTAAAAATATTCTTTATGAAAGAATTCATTTCTCAGAGTATATGAAATTACTGCATATTTGTCATTTACTCAATGCTAACATGTTCAGATTGGGTGATAAAACTTCCTCTCTGTAGGAGAGAGTTAAATGGAAATAAAATATATTTTCAACCTAAGGTCAATATTTTATCATCAATATAGAGCAGAGCATTAAGTTATGATGGAGAGCATATATTTCTGTCATGAAATATTATGCTGCATAGAGGTGGGAGACATAGAAATTGACCGTCATTTAAATGATGGTGTCAGCTAACAACTGAAGCTGGAAAGCCACTTTCGCATCCAACAGGGAGTGTCATTGATGAGTGGAAGACAGAGCTCTAGGTGGCCAACCCACAAAACACTGCAGCATAATTAAATCAGCTCTAAGTTTCCTTGGCTTAAAATCAATTTTAGAGAAAATTCTATTTCAGTGAAGATAGCTCTTCTCCCTTGTGCTGTTGCAACTAATGTAAAGTCAAATACACAGAGACACAGTCAGCTAACTCTTCATGTGGCTTTCTTTCAAATTAGGGACATGTAAGAAACCTAATATATATCTTGGCATGTTACATGATGATACTCATATCACATGATTTTGATTATCATTAAAATTGTGTCTCATTAGAAAACATTTCTATAAATACATGTATGTATACACACATACACACACACACACACACACACACACACATATATACACACACACACACACACACACACACACACACACACAAATATATATGGAAAATGAAGGCAAAAGATACAAGTTGCTTTGTCTCTTTTCTCTCTCCCCACCCCAAGAGGAAATTCTCACAACAGATGGTTAATTTGTTTGTTTATGTAACTATGTCTCATGGTATTAACAATATATTTTTAAAACCGTAAGAAAAAAAATAACACTGTAAAATTGAAAATCTTCCTGTAAAAAAGAATTTGTGTATGAAGATTAAATGACTAAATATTTCCAGATGAGAAATAAAGCTGAAAAGCTTATGCAAGTTTTAAAGGTCTGAGAAAGTTATTACAGTTTGTAAAAATATATGAAACTTAGAAATGATATATATGCCCTTAAAATGTCTATGGTCAAAGTTCTATTGAATCTCTACTTAAGTCAATGGAATTATCGATTTGTTCTTCATAATTATAAAGACCAGCTTAAAGAACAAAAGTATATGACTAATCAAAGTTTATTTTAAATTGTTTAGTTGTTGCTCATGCTTTATCTAAATATTACACTGCAGCTAAAAGTAGTAGATCACAGCAAGTGACTGTCTGAGCATTCTATAACCATACTTGGAAGACTTCACTAATGTGGTTAAAGAGATTAAATGGGTTTACATGTTGCCTCCTATCCTCCTACCTCAATTAGACCCCAGGGAACTATGGGACAACTCTTTAAATGTCTTGTAACAATGAGAAGTTACCTGTTATCTTGTTACAAAGGCCTTGAAGAGCCCATTGGGTGAACTATAACCCTTATCCAGTCTACAAAGAAGAAGGTCAGCACAGAGGAAACTTAGCCTCCATTCTTCTAAGTGAAGCCTTTGACTCATCCTCTGATGCCTTACCAGGTCCTAAATTATTTTAGGATTACCTCTTCAAAGTGGGGCATCATAGAGTAGGAGAACAGGTCTCATTATCGTCAGAAAAAAAGCCTTTCAAGTCAAGAGAATAGAATCTCTAGCGTGGGTGGAATCAACATTATAGTTGGGTGGATCAACAACCTGGCCAGAGAAGAACAGGATCATCCTGAAGCATGCTAATATGACAGACAAAACAAGGTTTTCTTTCTGGGGTTAGTAGCCCCTAGTGCAATCCCAGTGAGCTGCCAAGAGGTTCAGCAGGGTCTGCCTAGTTGACTAAAGCCTGGGTCACAAAGGGACAAAATTCCTTTTTCTTTTTCTTTTGTCTTCTTTTTGCTTCTTTTTTTTATTTTCCAAATGCTGGCCAGAACCTAAGTGTTGCATTTAAGTTTTGTATACTGCAGGATGAAAGAAGAGAAAGACAGACTTGAAGAGATTCATACTCCAGGACACTGAGATTCTGGTATCTTCCATTCCAGCTTCACGCTTGACACTTCATGCTTGACTCTACCTTGACTACATCAAAGCTGCTTCTTCTAAAGACTTACTTCCAGAACTTTTCCACAACAGCTAGCTTCTCTATCCAGCCTTTCAGACTGTCATGGTCAGGATGTCAGCTAAGCAATGAACTTTCTCAGCACACAGTGACTGGAAGGCATATGATGCCAGCTAGCTATCCTTTGACAAAGCCAACTTCCCCATTTCCCTTTGGGCCCCCAGAAGGGAATTCTTCAGCCCAATTCAGCTGGAAGCATACAAAAGAAGATCACTGTCCCAGTTCCTTATGTTGGGGTACCTGGTTCTGGTTATTTTATTAATTATAGATATGTTGTCATTTAAGGGAACTTTACAAATGTAGCTTTGAATAGGGAGGGAACTAGAGAGCTTAAACTCAGGGATTTCTATCTTTCATTTCCTCTTTATCTTTCCTTCTTAGGTAAATGGGAAGGGGTGGGAAAGAAAGAGGGAATATAATAATGTCATAGAAATTATAGAAATAGATAAATAGGGATAGGTTAGCAAACTTACTCTCAAGCAAAAGATTATATAACTATATCATACATTGGTACAGAGTTTATTTGATACTTATTTAAAGTATTCATTGGTATGAATTTCTTATTGATATAGAATTTGGATTAATATTGTTACTCTCACATAGGCACTGTGTCTATATAACACATTTAGGAATACACGGGTTAGATGTAGTCCTTCTGTAACTGTTATTGTAAACTGTTTTTAAATGATTAAGGAATACAAGTTAAGGGCCAAATTGCAAACTCATGGTCCTGAATTAATTAAAAGGGTGTTTCTTAGATATTTTAATTTGAAATGGTTGAGAGTAGTCAAGTCTTAACAGTTCAGAAATAGATAGTCTTCAAAGGCGTCAGAAGTCTACAGAATATGATGTTTATGGGCCTCTCTTTATTAAAGATCATTTGACTAGAAACCTGTCTGCTCCTGACAGTTCCCTTTTCTTGGATTCAAAGAAGAGATTGAGCATCAATGGAGTTGTTCCAGTTGTGGTGAGACAGCCACTAGGCAAGAATTGCCTCATTTCATCTACAGAAAAAAATACTGTCCAAAAAAAGGACATACTATGCAGAATAGGTGACTGATAATCTCTGCCAAGACGGGGTAATCAGTCCTTCAAAATTCTGCACTATAAAGGTCTGTCAGATGATCCTGGGTCAGAAGGCGATAGACTGGGGATCCAACATTTTGAAGTATAAGGGACTGTCCAGGCGATCAGCGGTCTCTATAAATAAGCTAAGTTTTGGAGGCTATTTTTTGTCCTCATATTTTCAGGTAATATTAGTCATTCTTGGATTTCTGATGGGGCTGAAGACTGGTAGTCTCATAGCCAACCCAAGCTGGTTAGTACTGAGTAAGATGATATAAATTTGTGACTACAGTTTTCAGATGGCATACAATCAAAACCCAGGACAAGAGTAAGGTGTAGAATTATAAGTATTTTAAGTTAGGATAATGACAGAGGTTCTATTTAATTGACAAAAATGACAGACTGGGTGTTAGGTCTATCTTGTACTTTATAAATTACAAAATGGTAATAGTTGTGCTCAATTTATATCTGAGACAAAAGAGTCTTTTAATTGGAAAGAAAGGTGGAAGTATTGTGGATAGCCCTGGGGTTGCTTATCTTTTGATGCTAATTCTGCTTTCCTGGGAGGGATTGTGAACAAGGAATGAGTCGCATACTCAGGTGACTTCTTATGAACCTTCTCCCCACCTTAATTTGTAAAATAAAGGCTAGAGCAGGAGAAGGGAAGATGGAGTTGAAAGTTTGAGAGAGGGGGGAGAACAGAAGACAACTGGAGGAGGAGAAAGTGGAAGGAAAGTGGAGCAGAAGCATATAGCCTGGAAAAACCTCAAGTTATAAGGGATCTCATAGATGGGGGAGATGGTAGTCTAGTGGTAGATCTGTCCAATCTAGGCATTTAGCTTGTATTCATATTAATTGAGTTGTGTTTTCTTTGCCCCGGCTTATCTGGATTGTAGATTTATTGCAACACCTAAATATGCCTTTTTTGATACTTTAGGCTACTTTATGCTTTCTCTAAAGCTCCCTCCAATCAGGGTGCTTGTCTCCTATGTGTCAGACCTTCATACCAGCATAAATGGCACAGATTTTTTTCATTCTAATCTCTACTCTTCTCAAAGAAGCTGCTGATACTTACAACTTGCCAGCCCTGCAAGTTCTTATGTTAAACTCTATTAAATTTTACTTGAGCTTAAAGAGAAAAAAAATTGAACAGATTGTCCAAATCATAAAGCCCTTTTGTGATCTTTACCATAGATAACATGGCTCCAAGTCAAAAGTTGTATTTTTTATATTTTAAATAACTTGGATTCTCAACTAAGCAAGGTTAAAGTGTATATTTGTGTAAGTTTTACCTATCATATTTAACTGCTTTATTCTTTAAAAAATAGAATCTTATTAATTGTTTTGCAAAGACTTCTACTTGATGCTGTTTATTTATGATGGAAATGTTCTTCGCTATTTCTGATTTCACTATAGCTACTAACATGATAACATATATTTGAAAGAATTTTTAATAATAACTTAATAATAATCTCACCTCCAAATACTCTATAATACTCATGAATATAAAGTACATTGGCAAAATATTTGAGAATGTGCTACAAAGAGAAGTGAACTGTATGCTATACCTTGATGTCTATCATCTAGCCCACAACTCTGCCTGCCGTCCCATGGAAGTCTACAGGACCCCCAAAACATTCAGATCCACCTGGTATAGAGGTGAATAGCATGTGTTCTCTGAATACCATTGCCAGGGAAAAAGGTCTATCTACTTCCATCAATGAGTCCTGCCAGAATCAGGACCATCCAGTCAATACTAGGGACAATCAGATGACTAAAGGTGAGCATGAGAATACAACCAACAAGAATCAGGGCAATAAGTTATGACCAGAGCCTAGCTATGCCTGGAGTTCCTAACACATCTAAAGCATAAGAAGATGACAACAGACACTGAAGAAATCCAAAGAAACATTAGGTTTTACTGCAAAAGCCTGTATTCCACGAATTGGAAAATCGAAGGGAAATGGGCAATTTTCTTGAAAGATAGCACTTACCAAAGTTAAATCAAGATTAGGTGAACAATTTAAATAGTCCTATTACCCCTAATAAAATAGAAACAGTCACCAAAAGTCTCCTGACCAAACAAAGCCAAGAGCCAGATAGTTTTAGAGTAGAATTCTACCAGACTTTTAAAGAAATGATACCAATACTCTTCAAATTATCCCACAAAATAGAAACAAAAGTGGCATTGCCAAACTCATTCCACAAGGCCACAGTCACCTTGATACCTAAAACCACACAAAGACTCAACAAAGAAAGAGAATTTCAGTCCAATTTCACTTATAAGAATTGATACAAAAATACTCAATAAAATGCTCACAAACTGTATCCAGAAACACATCAAAAACATCATCCACCATAATCAAGTAGGCCTTATTCCAGGGATGTAGGAATTTCAATATATGAAACTCCATCAAGATAATCTACCATATAAACAATGTGAAAGAAAAAAAAAACACATGATTATCTCATTAAATGCTAAAGGGGCTTTGGAAAAAATCCAACACCCCTTCATATTAAAAGTCTTGGAGACATCAGGGATACAAGGTACATAACTAAACATAGTAAAGGCAATATACAGCAAGCCAATGGCTGACATGAATTTAAATGAAAGAAATTTACAGCAATTCTAAAATATGGGGTAAGACAAGGCACTCTACTCTGTGTAGCTATTCAATATAGTACCTGAAGTTCTAGCTAGAGCAATAAGGCAACTAAAGAAGACTGAAGGATACAAGTTGGAAAGGAAGAAGTCAAAGTATTGCTGTTCACAGATAATATGATAGTATACATAAGTGACCCCTAAAATTCTACTAGAGAACTCCTACAGCTGATACATATCTTCAGCAGTGTGCCAGATACAAAATTAACTCAAAAAATCAATAGCCCTACTTTATAAAACTGATAAACAGGCTTAAAGATAAGTTAGTGAAATAGCACTCTTTACAATTGCCACAGATAATACCTTAGTATAATTCTAGCCAAACAAGTGAAAGACTTGTATGGCAAGAACTTTAAGTCACAGAAGAAAGAAACTGAGGAAGATATAAAAAGATGGAAAAATCTCCAGAAAAGTCTCCCATGCCCATTTATCAGGATTAACATAGTAAAAATGTCCATCTTACCAAAAGGAATCTACAGATGTAATGAAATTTCCATCAAAACTCCAATTCAGTTACTTACAGACCTTGAAAGAGCAATTCTCACCCTCACATGGGAAAAACAGAAAAAGAAGTATAGCTAAAATAATCCTGTACAATAAAGAACTTTTGAATATATCACCATCCTTGATTTCAAGTTGTACTGCAGAGTAATAGTAATAAAAACCACATGATATTATCATAAACACAGACCAATTGATCAACAGAATGGAATAGAAGACCCAGAAATAAAGCCACACACCTGTACCTATTTGATTTCTGACAAAGAAACCAAAACCATGCAATAGAAAAAAGAAAGCATCTTCAAAATAATAGTGCTGGTCTAACTGAATATTTGTGTGTAGAAGAATGAAAATGAATCCATATTTATCACCCTGCACAAATATCAAGATGAAATGGATCAAAGACTTCAACATAAAACTGGAAATACTAAGTCTAATAGAGGAGAAAGTGGGGAATAGCCTTGAATTCATGGGCACAGAAGAGAACTTCCCAAACAAAACGCCAATAGCTCAGGTAATAAGATCAACAATTAATAAATGTGACCTCAGGAAACTGAAAAGCCTCTGTAAGACAAAGGACACCATCAATAGGACAAAACAGCAGCCTACAGGATGGGAAAAGGTCTTCATCAACCCCACATCTGTCAGAGAATGAATATCTAAAATATAAAGAGCTCAAAAAGTAGAAATGAATAAACCACACAACCCAATTTTTTAAAATGGGGTACAGAACTAAACAGAATTTTCAACAGAGAAATCTCAAATGACTGAGAAGCACTTAAAGAAATGTTCAACACCATTAATCATCAGGGAAATGCAAATCAAAATGGCTCTGGGATTCCACCTCTCACCCATCAAAAAGGCTAAGATCAAAAAAGGAGCTGAGACAGAAGGAAGGACCATCCAGAGACTGCTCCACCTGGGATCCATCCCATATACAACCACCAAACTCAAACACTATTGCATATGCCAGAAAGATTTTGCTGACAGGACCCTGATATAGCTCTCTCTTGTGAGGCTATGCCAGTGCCTGGCAAATACAGTAGTGGATGCTCACAGTCATCTAGTGGATGGCACACAGGGCCCCTAATGAAGGAGCAAGAGAAGGAGCTAAAGGGTTCTGCAACCCTATAGGAGGAACAACAATATGAACTAACCAGTACCCACCCCCACCCCCCAGAGCTGTGTCTCTAGTTGCATATGTAGCAGAGGATGGCCTGGTTGGCCATCAATGGGAGGAAAGGATCTTGGTCTCAAGAAGATCATATGCCCCAGTATATGGGAATGCCAGGGCCAGGAAGCAGGAGTGGGTGGATTGGGAAGCAGGGCAGGGGGAGGGTATAAGGGGTCTTTGGGGATAGTATTTGGAATGTAAATGAATAAAATACCTTTAAAAATATTTTTAAAAATCTAATTGTCAAAAAAAAAAAAAAGTCAAGTGACATGTAGTAAGGGCGTAGAGAAAGAAACATTTCTCCGTTGCTAGTGGGATTGCAAACTTATACTACCACTCTGGAAATCAGTCTTGCGGTTCTTCGAAATATTAGAAAATAGTTCTACCTAAGGACTCAGCTATACCACTCCTGGATATATACCCAAAAGATACTCCACCATACCCCAAGAACACTTGCTCTATCTACTGTGTTCAGAGCAACTTTGTTTGTAATATTCAAAAACTGGAAACAAGCCAGAATGCCCCTCAACCAAAAATGTTTTCGTTTAAAAAAAATATGGTTAATGTACACACTGGAGTAGTGCTCAGCTATTAAAACAAAGACATCATGCAATTTTCTGGCAAACAATTGGAACTAGAAAATATCATCCTGAGTGAGGTAGCCCCGACCCAGAAAGAAACACATGATAAGTACCCATGTATTAATGGATATTAGCCATAAAGTACAGGATGACCATGCTCCAATCTACAGACTCCAAGAAGCTCGGTACAGGAAGGACTCAGGGATGATGCTTGAATCTCACTCAGAAGGGGATATTAAGTACACATCAGAGGTGGAGAGAAGAAAGGAACTGGATGAGAGATGGGGTGTGGAGGATCTGAGATAGGGAGAGCACAGGGAGCAGGGGAGAGGGCTGGAGATAACTGGAGTCTTTGGGTGGGCATCTCTGGGACAAGCTGGAGACCTGGAGCAGGGGAGGCCGCTGGGAGTATATGGGATAGCCATAGCTGAGACTAATAGCATCTGGTGATATGAAAGTTATCACCTCGTATAGCCAGGAGGGACTTCTAGTAGAGATAGGGGAACACCAACCCACCCACAAAACCTTTGACCCAAAATTTGTCCTGCCTAGATGTGCAGGAATAAAGATGAAGCAGATTGAGGAAATGACCAACCAATGACTGACCCAACTTTAAACCCACCCTATGGGAGAGACTGACACTATTAATGATACTATGTTACCCTTGTCGACAGAAGCTTAGCATAACTGTCCTTTAAGGGGCTTAATTCAGAAGCTAACGGAAACAGATGGAGAGACGCACAGTCAAACATTATGCAGAGCTCAGGATAACTTGTAGAAGAGTAATGGGAAGGATTGAGGGAGCCAGAGGGATCAAGAACATCACAAAAAGACTTGTGGAATCAACTAACCTGGACCTTTAGGTGCTCACAGCGACTAAACCAACACTGGAGCTAGGCCCTGTACACAGGAGCTAGGCCCTGTACACATTTGTAGATGTGCAGCTTGGTCTTCATGTGAGTGCCCTAACAATTAGAGCAGGGACCAGTCCCTCACTCTGTTGCCTGCCTTTGCATTGCCCTCTCCTAGCTGGGCTGCCTTATCCAGCCTGAGGAGAGATTGGGCTTAGTCCTGCTGTGACATGTTGTGTCCAGGTCAAGCTAGTACCCACAGGGGAGCTTCCCCTTCTCTTCACTGGGAGAAGGGCTGAGATTGAAATGCAAAGAGAATTTTTTAAAAGCTGTTACACAATTGTTCTATAGATTCTTGTCAAATACAAACTGGTCATAAATTTTGAAACACCTAAAGATGGCCACAAGAATGATTTATAGCCTTCTTATAACTAGACAGATGAAAGTAAATAAATCACAGATGTTGTTCTAAATTTTGACATAACTATTTGGAAACATTAAATATTACATAATGTATGAAGAAATATTTCATATATAAACCAGAAATTTTATTCTTCAAAACTTAAGAAAATAATAATGGCTCCACAATAGTTGCTGAAAACAATATCTAATAGGTCCAGCTATGATTCAGCCTTACTGCAGAGAACATTCAACTATAAGAAAAATACCCAGACCAAAGGTCTTCTTGGTTGCTGCATTATAAAATCAATGATTATGAAAATACACCTCGCAAGACTTGCTCCCAACTAAGGACCCAACTAAGACTCAGCCCGACTCAATCTTGGCTTTAGATAAATGGCAAAATGACTGCCATGCAAAACAGGTCTGGCTGGCTTCCTTCCTATTTTCTCTTACACAGGCACTTCTAAAATCTTGCATGTTTAACCCTATCTTTGCTTCTGCTCCTCAGATGACCCAGACTAAGACAAATAGAAATATAGTTTGAAAACATAATTTAATTCCACATGCTAATTTGAAATTAAATGCTTGTGAAAGGTTGCTTCTTTAAGTCAAGATGTAGTGTCTAAAATTAACCCTTTATTGTGGCAAAATAAAAGAAAACTCCATATCCTCATGAAGATGGATAAATCACTGAATAAACAAAACTATATCAAAGGAGTGATGGTGTTTGTTTCGGGTAGTGACTTCATACCTGATTTTAACTTTTTTATGTTTCTAAGTATTGGAAATTTTCTAAAATGAAATTTTTATTAAATATCACAACCTGAAAGAAAACAAAATTATAGGCTGGCAGATAATAAGCAATTTGGCTGAACACAAAATGGGATGGGATGGAGATATAATACTTTCTTAAAATAATTTAATGTTCCATTGATCTATTTTTTTAAAGTGACACATCAAAGAGAAATGTAAACTCTAGATTTCCCAGTATTTTGATTAATTTAAATATATGGGTTTAAATTATTGTGGTTCTTAACAATGAACACATATAAACTATCTGTTGAATGTTTATTAAAAACTGTGTTCCTGTTAGGAGAGTAAGAAATAAACCCCCATTTTAAATTTTAAATCAAAGAACTGTGTGTTTGATTTGATTTGATTTGTTTTTTTATATAGATTCTTAACTTAGGAAGGCATTAATTTAATCTGAGTTCCAAGTCCTAAGGAGCATTGTTTCTGAAGCTTGCCTAGAGGGGGAGGGAGACTTGGAAATGGGCAAGGTAGGGGTGGGCAGTCTTCTTGACTGGTATGCCACTGGTAGTTGTGTGGTGCCTTTTTTTGATAAGGGCCTGATTTGCTGCTTCAGTGGGACACCGATGTCTGCTATCTTTGGGATCTGGGAGAGGAGAAGAGCAATGCAGCTTCATTGACCTAGGAGGACTTTTTAGGTCAATATATTTTGCAACTTCCATGTACAAGCTGCACTTTGCTCTCTGTCAGCCCATTATTGATCAAAAGCATGCTCTACGTTTTATTGAAAATATGTTAATTGTAGAGATGGTGGATCATACAAACTAGTGTCTTTGAGGATTTGGTAGTACAACGTAAGCCTTTGGTTGCAGCTCATAAATAAGCCAACAACCAAGAATATTTGGAAACTAATGAGCTGTTGGGGAATTGATCATTTTTATGAAGGAGAAGTTATCCATATAATATTCAATTTTAATAAAAATTTATTTTCTATATTAGCTGTAAAATAGAATTCATAACACAAATTTTCCTCACAAAATTTTGAATTAATTTACATATTTTTCTGCTTGCTTTTGTTTGTTTGTTTTTGAGATTGTATTTTAATTACAATATCTCTCCCTTCCCTTTCCTCACCCCCAAATCTTTCTATATACCCTCTCCACTCTCCTTCAAATTTATGGTCTCTTTTTTCCAATTCTTATTATATGCATACATCTATTTGTACATGCACATAGATTTTCAAATATACTCTATTGAGTCCATCGACTGTGTCTTAGTCAAGGTTTCTATTCCTGCACAAACATTATAACCAAGAAGCAAGTTGGGGAGGAAAGAGTTTATTCAGCTTACACTTTCACATTGCTGTTCATCACCAAAGGAAGTCAGGACTGGAACGCAAGCAGGTCAGGAAGCAGGAGGTGATACAGAGGCCATGGAGGGATGTTACTTACTGGATTCGTCCCCTGGCTTGCTCAGCTTGCTTTCTTATAGAAGCCAGGACTACCAGCCCAGAGATGGCACCACCCACAATATGCCCTCCCCCTCTTAATCACTAATTGAGAAAATGTCTTATAGCTGGATCTTATGAAGGCATTTCCTCAAGAGAGGCTCCTTTTTTTTTTTTTGAGTAACTCCAGCTTATGTCAAGTTGACACACAAAGCCAGTCAGTACATAATGTTACTTTTATCTGTGTTTTCAGGGCTAACCATTTGGCGCTAGACAAACTAATAGGCAATGCTTCTCCCCAGGAGAGGACCACCTCTCCTGCTCCCAAGGGAGGAACACCTCTCCTGCTCCCCAGGGGAGGACCACCTCTCCTGCTCCCAGCTTTACTTGGTTCCCTGTAGTTCTTGCGAAGCATTGAGTTCCTGTGAGTTTTTCTTCATGCAGTTTGGCATATCTACTGGTATCCCTATTCGGCTAACATTTGGGCAGGCAAGTTGGTAAGCCCTTATGTGTGTAGTTTCTGGCGTTACTAAGTGACAGTCTCATAGCAAAACCCCTGATCTTCTGGGTCTTACTCTTAAACCAAATGTGAGTCCAGAGAGACAGCTCTGTGCTTAAAAGCACTCACTGCCCTTGAAGATGATGCAGGTTTGGTTCCCAGTACCTATAGTCATCTGTAACTTCAGTTACAGGAGACCTAATGCTCATCTTGTGATCTCCAAGGGCACTCAGATACACATGAAGTACAAATATATACATGTGAAAAGAAAAACATAAAATAAAAATATAAAATTATTAAAAAAATAGACCCAATGTGTTTGTTTAGAGTGATTTGAAATGAATACCATTACATAACAAGGACAAAAAAATGAGTCTTCTAAGCTACTATTTGTATAATGAACCAAGATACACTACCATCATACAAGTCTGGGAAGAACAGACTATCACAGCATGGAATATGGAACCAGAATATGGCTGGAAGCAGATGGCTTCATCTTCAACAGTGTAAGCTTTAAGTTCCCATTGCCCACATAGTCATCTACGATCTCTGAGGCCTACAATGTCCAATAAGTAAACATCCTTAATGACATTAAAAACCACTGATTCTCAAATACCCAAATTTCAGAATCACTGAGCTTATCCTCTAAGAGGATGCTATGCCTTCTGTCCAGGTTCTTTCTCTGCTGCTGGCATCCATTTCTCTCACCAGAAATGTCAACATTATTGTCTCCCGAGAAACACACACTCACTCTTAATCCTCAACATTAGCTACATTCTCAAAATGCGTAAGTTTCCAAAACCTTATATTATTGCTGGTAACTTTTAAAGCTCCAACTTTTTTTTTTTTTTTTTTTTTTTTTTTTTTTTTTTTTTTTTTTTTTTTTTTTTTTTTTTTTTTTTTTTTTTTTTTTTTTTTTTTTTTTTTTTTTTTTTTTTTTTTTTTTTTTTTTTTTTTTTTTTTTTTTTTTTTTTTTTTTTTTTTTTTTTTTTTTTTTTTTTTTTTTTTGCTTTTCACATATTTATTTTCTTTCCTTTTTTTTTTTAAATTTTATTAGATATTCTCTTTATTTACATTTCAAATGCTATCCTGAAAGTTCCCTATACCCTCCCCCCACCCTGCTCCCCTACCCGCTCACTCCCACTTCTTGGCCATGGCGTTCCCAACCACATTCTTCTGCTTTTATACTCCTGCTAGGATGTCCTACATTCTTCTGGAAATTGTGTCATCTTTCACAGTAGTATAAAAGTAATTTCAAACGCATTTCCATGTGAATACATCTAAGCTATGACTGCTTATTTTTATAAATCAGATTAAAAGATGAGGAGACAGACTAGTCAATAACAATGGGCTGTATTGAATATTTTTCTTATATTAAACCCTGTATAATTTACATCAAAATATTCTTGTATCTGTGCTGTAGACTTCTGGGTTGGTCATTATATATAGGCTTCTTTAGAACTTAAGCTCTTTCCTTTGCATAGTTACGGTGGGGCTTCCTCCCAAACACTGCATTAATTTCCAGGCAATAAATATAGATGATCAGGGAGCATGCCACTTTATAGAGTCTCATTTTGAATAAAAGAACTTTAAACAATATTATCTTAGCAGACTTAAAAAAAAATCTCTAAAACGAATATGCCAATCAAGATGATTTACAGCTTGGCCATTCTTGGCCGCAATAAGAAAACACATCTAAGATCAGATTTGTACCTAGTATAACTGTACCATGGATGCTCTGGTCTTCAGCCCTGAGTCAGGCCCTTCCTTCCACTGTGAGCCCTGTGAGCTTTCCACTGGCCATTACAGTAAGTACAATGTTGGTTCTTTAACAGAAAGGAAATTTTTATTTAAAGTTTTGAGTATATACTAGATCTCTTTTGTTGAAGACAGATGGCCCCATAAATACTCAGTAAAAATCACTCCCCAAGGTCTTTTGAAACTAAAACTGTGAGAATTCAAGGTGGTGCCACTTGGCCCCTAAAGTTATGAGTCTGTCACCATTTCCATTTTTCTTTCTTTGGCTTTTAATTCTATCTGGGCAACTCTATTGTCAAACATCATGAAAAGCAAAAAAAAAAAAAAAAATGTCTATATAGAGACTATTATAAAAATATTTTGTAACATCTGAGAATCACCAAAAAAGTCTATTGTGTATATAATATAATAAAACACTTCTTTTCGATTTTATTTTTGCTTTTAGAATTGTATATGTGATAAAAGGTGCATATTCAACATACTCATTTTACTCAACAAAGTCAATAATTCTCTATTTGCCTCTACAACTTGGACAAACAAAACTGTAGTTAGGAAACAAAACAAAACAAAATAAAACAAACAAAAAACTCTACTAGGCCTATCCAGAGTTGTAGGTCTCAGTCTAGAGGCAAAGTCTGAAATGAGGTCAAAGACAGNATGGCCTAGTTGGCCATCATTGGGAGGAGAGGCCCCTTGGTCATACAGACTCTATATGCCCCAGTACAGGGGAACGCCAGGGCCATTATGTGGGAGGGGGTGGGTAGGGGAGCAGGGCGGGGATGCGGGAGGGTAAGGGGAAATTTCTGGATAACATTTGAGATGTAAATGAAGAAAATATCTAATAAAGAGGAAAAAATCACTTTTTATTTTATTTTATTTTATTTATTCATTTATTTGTTTTTTTCGAGACAGGGTTTCTCTGTATAGCCCTGGCTTTTCTGGAACTCACTTTGTAGACCAGGCTGGCCTCGAACTCAGAAATCTGCCTGCCTCTGCCTCCTGAGTGCTGGGATTAAAGGCATGCGCCATTTTTAAAGTCTGTCTCCATTCTCTGTCAATTGTCTCTGCTCTCTGTCAATTCCTCCCCCACTCTTCAGTAACATTTACACTATTGTAAAGAAGGAAAGTTTTAAGAATTTACCCCATCTTGAAAGGCTTAGTCCTGGAAACCTGACCGCTGGGTGTCAAAAGAATTCTTAAAGGACAGACACATGTACAGAAGAGCTGGGATCAGGAAAGCCATGAAAACTCTGACAGAGGGGTACCAGCAACAGCCTCGAACCTCAGCACCGCCATTATGTCCATCACAGGGGAGCATTAACTAGCCTCAGTAGATGTCTGTAGATGAGCAGTCTAGGGCTGCAAGCATACAGGAGCAACTGCAGCTGCTAACTTTTGTGCACACTGTTCAGTAGTTGGTAAATACTGGTACTTGGACCAGAGGAAGGTTTTGCCTTAGCCTTTGAGCCTTACCAGAAGGAGGGGTTTGCCTGTTCTCATGTTTCAAAGGTGCTGGCATCACTGACAGGGCTGTGCCTATGTTAACAATACACATTCATTCAGGACCCCCTCAGTTCTCCATGAGAATTCAAATTAGAAGATAAAAATGGCTATAAATTGAGAAAGATGCCCTAAAAGCCTTAGTTGGATTTCTGGCAGTTACTATCATAAGTCCGAGGGGCTTTCTTCCACCGCCATGAGTCTTGCTTGCACTATGCTTTGCATGAGAGGCTCCACCCACACACCTCACATGGCTAAATCTGCTCATGAAACCCAGGTGCAGAGTTTGATATTTACTTCCTGTTTCCCTAAAAGCTAATGTCTGAAATTGTTTTCAAGTTTTGTAAAAAGAAAGTGATATATTACCCCAATTGACTGGTTAGCTTTAAATTTTCAAGTCCTGTCCACATGTTATAGGTGAAATAATACACACACTCAAAATGCTTCCAGAATAAGAGTGTGGGGTGGTGAAAGAAAGAGGAAGTGTGCTGGCTACATCTGGGATTACTGCTGTCCAGACACAGCCTCAAGTAGCTCAGCTAACCAGAAGGCTCTATCTTCAAATGAGCTGTTGGCTCTGCCTGCCCACAGCAATTTGTGAATATCTCTCTGCTTTTCTTTCTACTAGATATAGTGCTTATTATTATTGCCCATGGCCAATTAACTTCGATGGGAAAGGGCAATCCATCACAATACTCATTTTTCTAATGGAAAAGTTAGAAACAATCTTCTCTACAATAGAGATACATAAAGGACTTACTGGAATTTAGTAGAAAATCAAGCACTGCTCTTGCTGTACTGTAGTTTGGTTGCAGGAATGAGTATCAAGTTGGAGACCCTTGTCTATCTGGCCATGAGCCAAGGCCTTTCAGACTCAGGACTGCTCAAATTTGTCAGACCTCTTAAACCATGCCTGCTCTGGCTCCTGCTCAGAGCCCAGGAATACAGGTGTCTATGCTATACTTACTGCTGTGGCTGTACTCTCTGTCCCTGCTTCAATCCACAGCTGTTTTCTCCTGCCTAGAGCCAACCCTCTGTTCCCAGCCATGTTCCAGCAGGATTCACTGATGGGGCTCTCAGAACTGCCTTTGATGTATATTCACCTTGCCATGCTCTTTTTTATTCTTTATTCCACACAGGAAAGCCAATCTGATGCCATTTCTCTCCCTGTTCATTCCTGACACTGGACCATAGAGTTCCATCCAGGACACAGGGAAAGAGCCTTTCTGAAGATGTCCTGAGACGCGTGCAGCATGCAGGTTGTAAATAATCTACAAATTCTCTCCTGATCTTTTTTGTCTAATTATACCATCATTTTTTCTATATTAAAATTTTCTTAATATATAAGATAAAAAATGTACATAGCATTGGAGTATCATGTGGTGTTTTAATACATACATTGTATAATAAATTTAGCTTCTCTAGCATTTATCACTAAAGAATGTTTGTCAGAAGAAAACTTATTGAAAATAATTCAATTCATTTCTTCTTGCTTCCTGAAATAGCTATGCACAGTTAATACTTAACAGTCGTGCTACTGTGCCATACCACACTAGGCATTGTTACTTCTACTTAACTGAAATTTAGTACCTATTGATTAAGGTTTCCTTAGTCCCACCCACTACAACTCTCTCCAACCCCTACAACTGCCTGGAGACCCTTTTAATTTCTGTAAGAGCAACTGTGATAGATTCCACATGTCAGTGTAATCATACAGTATTTGTCTTTGTGTGCTTTTCTGTACCTGGGTTAGTATAACAGTCTCCAGTTTGATCTATATTGTCACATATGTGTTTGGCAGTTTGAATGTAAAATCCCTCTGAAGGCCAAATATTTCAGCATTTGGTCCTCAGCTCATGACACTACATGAGAAGACTGCAAAGCCTTTGAGAATTGGGACTGCTTGCTAGGGGTGGGTAACTGGGGACAAGTGGTGAGTCTTTTATAAGTTCCTTTCACTTCCTGTTTTCTGAGGATGGATGCAGTGTGACCAACCTGTGTCCTATTCCTGACTCTATACATCCTCTCCCTATGGCTCTTTCTTCTCTGGGATGAGGGACATTTTGTCAAGATAGCCCTTTCCCAGTTGCCTTTGTCATTTTAAGCCACAGGAAAAGAAACTAAGATAATAGAATTCTTTTTTTTTATGGGTTCTTTGTATATTTTAGATATTTGTCCTCCATCAGATGTGTTAGGAAATGTCTTTTGTATTCTGTAGGCTGCTGCTTTGTACGAATGATGGTGGCCTTTGCCATACAGAAGCTTTTCAGTTCCACGAGGTCTCATTTATTTATTGATGATCTTAGTGCCTATGCTAATGGTGTCCTGTTCAAAAATCTTTTCCTATGCAGTGAGTTCAACTATTCCTACTTTCTAACCTTATACTTGGACTTATATTGAGGTCCTTGAACCATCTGGAGTTGAGTTTTGTTTAGGATGATAGGAATAGACATAGTTGCATTCTTCTACACACAACCATCCAGTTTGAACAGCACCAGTGTTGAAAATGCTGCACTTTTTCAGTGTATATTTCTGGTTTCTTTATCAAAAAACAGATATCCATATATATGAGGACTTATGTCTGGGTCTTCAATTCCTTTGATCTAAGTATCTGTTTTTTCAGCTAAAACCATGCTGCTTTTATAGCTATACCTCTGTAGTACAAATTGGGACTACAGATCACCATCACCAGGGATACATACTGACAGAGGGAGACTTCAATACCACACTGCATCAATAGACAGGTCATTCAGAAAAAAAAAACTAAGCCAAGAAATACTAAAGCTAACTGACATCATAAACCAGTGGACTGAACATTTCACCCAGACACACAGAGAGAGAGAGAGAGAGAGAGAGAGAGAGAGAGAGAGAGAGAGAGAGAGAGAGAGACACACACACACACACACACACACACAGAGAGAGAGAGAGAGAGAGAGAGAGAGAGAGAGGCAGACCTACACACACACACACACACACACACACACACACACACACACACAAATTATATATGCTCTTCTCAGCAGTTTATGGAATGTTCTCCAAACTGACCACATAATTGGATACAAAGTAAATCTCAAAAGATACAAAACATAGAAATAGCCCCCTGTATCCTACTGACCACCATAGGTTAAAGATGGATATCAATAACCAAAACAACAAAAATCTTACAAAATCATGGAAGCTGAATAACTCAAGGCTAAATGAAAAACGGTTCAAGATAGAAATTAAGAATGAAGTTTTGCCGGGCGTGGTGGCACACGCCTTTAATCTGAGCACTCGGGAGGCAGAGGCAGGCCGATTTCTGAGTTTGAGGCCAGCCTGGTCTACAGAGTGAGTTCCAGGACAACCAGCGCTACACAGAGAAACCCTGTCTTGGGAAAAAAAAAAAAAAAAGAAGAATGAAGTTTTAAATTTTTTAAGACTTGAATGAAAATAAAACACAACATAAACAAATCTATGGGACACTATGGAAGCAATTCTAAGAGGCAAGCTCATAGCACTAAGTGCCTATATACAAAAAAGTTTGGAATGACTTCAAACTAGAAACTTAATGGCAAACCTGAAAGGTCTAGAGTAAAAAGGAAATTGCATTCCAAAAGGAGTAGACAGCAACGAACAACCAAACTCAGGACTGAAACCAATAAAAGAGAAACAACAATAAAATACAAAAGTCAATGAAACAAAGGTTTGGTTCTTTGAGAAAAATCAATAAGATTGAAAAAGCCTTGTAGGCATAATGTTTTTGTACACCATGTAAAGTTTACCCTTGTGTTAGTCAAATGTTGATTTTTCTGCCCTCATATCTGGATTATTGCATTGTAATAGTTATTCCAAGAATCTTCTGTTTCAAATTAGTGTAAACAGTTCTTACCATTTATTCTCTGCCTTGTCAAAAAATGCTGATCACCCAATGGCTGGGCATAAGAAAGGATAAGGCAGGACATCTACCAGCCAGAGGAGAAGAGAGAGAGAACAAGAAAAAGAGTTTCAGAACGGCCAAAAGGATGGAGGATTTGGAGCCATGAGAAAGGGGTCCAGAAAGAGATCATGGAAACACAACTAAAGCACAAAGAGCCAGATCGATAATAATGTGCAAGTTTCATGGATATGGGGCTGGGAAGTAGCCAGATTAGCATAGGAGGTTAAGGTAGGTCATTTAACTGCTCAGCTATTGAGGTATAGCTTTAAAGAATCTTGGTTTCTCTGTGTAGTTATTGGAGAGTAGCATATGGTAAAGAAATACAGCTACCAGATTAATTCACTGTTTACACATACATTAAAGACAATTTACAAAGCTTTGTCCAAATTAACCAAAAGGTAAAAAGAAAAAGATCCAAATTAGTAAAATTAGAAATGAACTGGAGAACATAACAAGAACACCATGGAAATCCAGAGAAACATAAGGATATACTTTAAAAACTTGTATTCCACCAAATTAGAAAATCTGAACTAAATTAACAATCTCCTCAGTGCATGCCACCTACCAAAGTTAAATCGAGATCATATAAATTTAATTTATATGTTTAAATCCAATTTAAACAGACCTATAACACCTACTGAAATAAGATTATTTCATTTAATCATTAAAAGTCTCCCACCGAAGCATGTGAATAACAGATTTCTTTCTCGTCATTCAGGAGGCTGGAAGATGCCTGGTCAAGTCTCTGCAAATCTGCTGAGGGCTGCTGATTACATAGTCCACATTTTCTTCCTGCATCCTTAGGACATGGAAAGGATGTGCGGAGAGCTCCTTTTCTGAAGTCATTGGTTCCCAATAATGAGGGCTATTCTTTTATGGTCTGATTGCATCAGGAAGACTCCATCTGCCCAAGACCGACACCAAGGACCTAGGACTAAAAGGAATGCACAAAGTTACAACAACACCCAATTTGTAACATTAGTGTAGGGATTTGTATAAAGACCATTATATAATAGAAGGTGAAACAAAATGGATCACAAAGCATTCAGAATTGTGTTATACATAATTTAGCTTGTTTAATAATTTTAGGTGCTTTTATTAAAATATCACTGTATAGTTTTTTAAAGTTCCTAAATTATATGTAGCATGAATATAGCAGTCTATATTTTAAGAAATTCAAATGTGTACACTTAAATAGTTAATGTGCCAATTGGGTATACTAATAGCTATTACTGAGACTGCTCGAAAATATAATATTTAATATCTGAATAAATATGACTTTCTAAAGAAACAAACAAAAAACCTCCCACCCCCAAAATGACAAAGTATAGGTCATATGGTTTTGAGCAGAATTCTATCAGACCTTCAAAGAATTAATGTCAATATGTCTCAAAATATTCCACAGTATAGAAACAGAAGGAACATTGCCCAAATCATTTTATGAGACCAGAGTTACCTTGATACCTAAACAACATAATTAACAAAGAAAGAGAATTATAGATAAAAATTCTCAATAAACTTGCAAACCTAATGCAAAAACACATTAAAAGGATAATCCACTATGATCATGGAGGCTTTATACCAGAGATTTGGAGACAATTCAGAGAAGAAGAGCTGCTGCCCACCTGTAGGTGAGTAGTGCTGAAAGGTACTGCAAGCTACCAAAGGAAAAATAACACCAACCCAGCTACAAACCCTTTGATAGGCAATGGTGTCCAGCCTGCAAGATCTGCCAGTGAAATGCTGGTACAAAGCCTGTGGGAGCCAATAACCAGTATCTGCTCTGAATTAAGGCTCACTCTGTCAGATAGAATTCATACCTGATGCTGCTTGGGTGACCAAGAAGTAGAGACCTGATAGCCCAGGGAGCTAGAGTAAAACCAAATGTTAACTCTACTAACAGAATATAGCAATAAAGTGACTCCTAATGACATTCTGCTATCATGATAGATCAGTGCCTTACTCAGCTGTCATCAGCTGATGGGAACAAATATAGACTCGCAGACAATTTGCAGAGAGTGAGAGATCTTGGAACTCTTAGTCCTAAAAACTGATATCTTCATCAAATCCCTCTCTTCAGAACTCAAGGAACTCTTCAGAAGAGGAGGCAGAGAAAGTATAAGAGCTAGAGAAGATGGAAGACGCCAGAAACAAGGCCCTCTAAATCAACAGGATTGATACATATATGGACTCACAGAGACTGAGGCAGCATGCACGGGGTCCCATGGATCTGCAGCAGATGGGGTTCTAGAGCTGAAAGGAAAAGTGGGCACAACCGCCAACCCAGAAGCTATCTTCAATTGATGGCCACTTTGAAAATGAAAACATTTTATTTTCTCCAAGGGAGTCTTCCTGGGGAAACAAATTACTCACATGAGTAACTTTTCCCAGCAGTAGGTGGCCAATAAAAACAAATTAAATGGCATCTTTGGGGAGTCCTTGTCTCAATGTTATGTCAAGCCTTTTTTTTAATTTTTAAATTTTACTTTTTTCTCTCCTTTTGCCATTCTATTTTTTTTCTTTGTCTGTTTGTTCTTGGTTTTTGTTTTTGGTTTTGGTTTTGGTTTTTTTTGCAGGGGTTGGGGGATATGTTGTTTGTTAAATGAGATTTCTGAGTGTGTGAATGCCTGGGACTCTGCATCTATATTTGTCTCTTGTGCCTTTACTTCTGTGCTTTTCCTTCTGTTTTGTCCTATTCTTATGTGTTTATTTTTGTTTTGTCTTCTTGTATTTTATTTCATTATTATCCTTTAGATGCATGTTTGTTTTCTAATGAAAACAGAAATGGGGTGGATCTGGATGGAAGGGAAGATAGATAGGAAATGGGAAGAGTAGAAGGAAGAGAAACTGTAATAGGGATATATTGTTTGGAAAAAAAATCTATCATAGATAAGAAAAGCTGCAAGACACAGGGTCTATCTGAAGATAAGAGCTTTGGGAAGCACCAAAGGAAAGGCCATATTAAAGGCCTCAGGGGAGCTAAAAGGTTGTGATATACACATCAAGAGCAAACAGCCCAATGTCAAGCTACATCAACACATATACAATAGGAGCCTTTTACTCCAGATCCTGTTATCCAGTGCATCATGAACAGCATTCAGAGAAATAATGACAATTGTCTGAAAGGAAAAACAACTGAGAAGAGAGCATCAGAACAAGACTCAGCCACGACATCCTTAGCTGAGAACAAAAAGAAAAAATAAAGGAGAAATATAAAAACTCATTCTGTGAATCCAGCATGACCCTAATATCAAAGGCAGATAAAGATATTTCAAAAACGCCAACTTCATGCCAATATCTCTCATGAATATAGATGTGAAAATCTTTGACAAAGTATCATCAAAACTGGCAATTCATGAAAGGAATTATACACTCTGACTGACTGGGTTTGTTCCAAGTAGGCAAGGCTAGCTTAAAAGTCTGACAATCAATCATTTCCACGCACACCCATAAACTGCAGAAGGAAATGAAGGGATGGTGCCAGATGACATTGAAAAGGCATTAAACAAAATCCCAACTCCTGTGAACGCTAAAAATAAATTAAACTAGAATTTCTGCCAGATCCGTAATATAGGGAAAATGGAGAGAAGGTAATACTTTCAACAAAAGGTTTCCAATACATACAACAAATGTATCTGAATGCAATGAGAGCAGGGAGCCCAGGAAATGGGGAAGAAAAAAAAAAGAAAAAAGGAAAACTCCTAGACAAAGATTTTAAAGCTATTACTTCCTCAACTTACTGAAAAGCACTTATTAAAAAAAAAAAAAAAAAACTTACCTTAACATATTTCAAAGTTAATCATTTGTCATGTTTCCCCATGCCTGAATATAATTGAGATTTACTTTCTTATTATTCCAATTAGAAGGTTTGCCACAATGTTAACTATAACACTAAAACATGATATTTTAAAATATTCATGTTAGAAAAATAATGGTCTCTTTTCGCAGATGGCATGGTTTTCTGTATGGAAAATTTCAAAGATTGACAAAATGACTGATGGAGCTAATGTAGTCAGACAGCAAACCCAGTGAATAATTGCAATTTGAAGCTCAATACTACAATATTAGAATAGCACCCCCAAAATGAAATATGTAGTTATAATTCTAACCAAATAACTATAGTACCTATGTGTAAAATCTTCGAAACAGTATGAAAATAATGAAACTCTAAGCAAATGGAGTAATATTTCACGTTCATGGCTTTGCAGAAGCAACATTGAATAAATAGGTGGAGGCAAATCCACAAATACAAATACCCTTTGCAGAAGAATTCTGGGGAATTTATAAAATGTTCACGGGAGGCGATCATGATTCTCCACTCCTCAGATGTGAGTTTGCATAGTGCTTTCCTTCTGCATACCACATTAGAGAAAGGGAGGGGTGGGGTGATGAACATCAATCGCAGCAATGGGAGGGCATGTCATGTCAACTGCCTGTGCCCTTGAAACAGTATACTGAAAGTGTCACTTTACAACAATGGTCTACCTCAGAGGTATACATACCCTCAACCCAATTATCAGGAAAATAGTTGACGACCAGTCTACACACTATACCTCCCTAGAACTCCTCAAGAGAATTTTAAAATTAGAGCTGGTATAGCCAGCGCACACATAGCCTTGGTTCAATTCCCAATGTCAGGAGAAAGAAAAGGGATAAACGACATTTCAATGAAGAAAATCTAAAAAGTTATTTTATCCAAGCTTGGCCAGTAAGACAAAATATAAATGAATCATGAAAATTATTAATAATGGTTTTAAAGGGGTATGAGCAAATTTAGGCATGGCTGTGATACATATATAAACACAGTGATTGTTTTGTAGATAAATTTGAGTATATACATTTGTTACATTGTAACAAATTGAACATCACATGCCTTTTCATTTGCCATTGGATGTTGTACAAAATTTTTCTACACAATTAATTTGTTTGAGCAAAATGTGTAATCAACCTATAGGTCTGCCTTACTAAAGTCAGTCCATCCACCTCTCCAGTTGGCTTGTGTTCCTGGCTTTTGGCTTCCACAAAATACAAGTAGGTATCTTCCAGAGGTAAGTTTTCTGAGTGGTTGTGCAAGAAGCCAAGATGCCATAATTTTTATAATTTTTATGTTATGCACATTTTTTTTTGCTTGTATGTATGTCTGTGTGCCACTTGCAGCCTGATGCCTGCATAGGCCAGAAAATAGTGGCCAACAACCTGTGTATAATAACTATGTATCACTTAAGTCCCAGGGGATTCATTTTTCAGAGTTACAAATACTTGTGAGTCGCTATGTGGATTCTGGGAATTGAACCCAGGGCCTCTGAAAGAGTAACAGATGCTTTTCATTGTCAAGCCATTTCCTGAATATCCATAATTTGTTGTCTAATGTGGTCAAGTTCTTCATAATTTCTGAGGGAAAACCTTTCCATTGTTGCAGAGAGACTTTGTCACATTAGAACTTAAAGGTAACACTTAAAAGAATTTGGATCTCAAGCAGAAACAATATTTTTTAAAAATCTTAAGAAAATGTTCTTTTAGTAAAAGAAAAAGGCAATTCTCACTTTAATATTTTTCCAAACATCATTTAATGGAAAACATTAATTAAGACATGTTATATTTTATTATCTTCACTATAATGTATTAATCATATTATAAAATGGAAATCATAATAGATGTACATATCAGCATTATATATTTGCCTTGGGAAATAAACATGCCAGAAAAGTTAGCAAATGTATATTACTGCTGTGACTTTCTTCTTCATTGAATCAGTTATAATCTTAAGATGAATTTTTCCATGAATTTTTATGACTTCCTATGGACAGACACACTGCCTAGTGTGATGATTGCCCAGGCAGGATTTTAGTGCATTCTGTGTCTTCTTAGATAATAGCCCACACTGAACCCAGCGAGATCCAAACATAATAACAGGAATACCAAGAGGCGCCAGGGAGGCTGGACTAAATACCTACAGATTCTGTCTCCAATGTCTTCCATTTTCCGGGCCCAGAACTCTAATGCTAAACTATAGATCTGCAAACCTAAAGAGAAGCCGGGTAACAATATTAATAATATTATTTCCATTGTTTCTCAAATATCTATATGGTGTATAGGGGTGTTTTGCCTGCAGAGATGTCTGTGAACCACATATATGTGTGCTTGGTACCATCAGAGGCCACTAGGAAAAATGAATATTAGTTATGACAGGCAGAGGAACTCAACATCCCAGACACCTAGTATTTTTCAAAATATATGACTATAGAAAATTAAACAGATCATTGGTAGTACGAAGAGCATTAATTTATAAGAAGACATTGTATCCCTTGGGATTTAAATTATACACTGCCACAAGTCACAGTGTGGATGCTGGTTATTAAACCCAGATCCTCTGAAAGAGAAACCAGTAATCTTAATTACTGCTGCCTCTCTAACCCACCAGTTGATGCTTTTCAAACTATTTATGCAAGGCTGAACCATAAACTCACTTAGGCTAATGGCAGCCTCATAAGGCAAAGTATTACTGTTTTCTCTTTCATCTTAGGAATTGCAACATGACAAAGAACTGGCCCAAGGTCACATAACCAATGACCAACAAGGCAAGCCTAGAGCTCTGACATCCCAGCTCTACATTCTTTATCCTGTTCCCTATCTCATGGCTTCCAAACTTGGGCTCAAGACAGACCTAAGTCTGGTTTCCCATTTAACTACTCTTTTTATAATGCAGAACTTTTCTCCCTGTGGATTTTATATAAATTTCTACTGTTTACCCTTTTAGTCTGATTGAAAAGTCCATGATCTTAGGCACATCATCTGTGAAGAATTCAGTCCAGGTATTTTCCAATGAGGTGAGCCTCTACAGTCTTCAAGCTCTGGGGTAGGAAGGAAACAACTATTCAGCCAATAGGAAGTGTTCTACTTATAGTCAAAGAGTCACATATGCCATGTCAGACACTACACTGGAGTTATAGGCATACCTCTAGAAAAAAGAGGTCCTGCAGAATTTCTTACACAAGTACAGACTTTTCACAGAGGCATGTGCAAGTGTCACCATACATTTCCCACAAGCTGTGTGCCCGCAGCCACTCTGGGTGAGCACGGCTTTGCTTTGTGAGAAGTTCACGAAGTGAACTGAAGTCTGTGTCGTTGACTTCCAGGCTTGTCTGCAGAAAGTGGCAGGCTCTCATTCTTACACACTGCAATAACTTAAAACTGTATCTCCCTTCCACTAGGAAAAAAGAATATTAGTTATAAGAGGCAGAAGAGTTCAACATCACAGACACCTAGTATTTTTCAAAATATACTAATATAAGAAAATTAAACATCATTGGTAGTACAAAAAAGCATTAATTTATAATCACTACCTTGAAGATTATACTTTATGAGTTTAATAAATTCCAGTGAAGTGAGAACAAAATGAAATTTATTAAATACTTAGTGTGTGCCATACACTAATGAGTGCCTAGATGTGCTAACAGCGCTGTGGAATGAATGTGATGATCCACCTGATTTTATATTTTAGGAGTAAAGATCTAAGGAAAGAAATCCCCAAAAGGGTTTCAATCCTGAGTCTTTAGTCTTTGAGTGAAGTTTGAATGGTATGATGCAGTTTTACTTGGAAATCAAAAGGACTTCAAAAAAAATTGCTCAATATTCATTACACGTTCTCTTCTTGTTGGGTAACACTGATCAAAGGATCTGCACAACAGAAAGATGGACATTAGAGTTAGCAAATTACAGGAATTTATACAGTGGAGGGAAATAATGAAAAAGGAGACGACAAACAATGCAGTGCTGTAGATACATTGAAAATATGCCAAAATAATACATTAAATTGCATTGGGGAAATGTGTATGATGGAGTTTTAAATGAGATACTATTTTTAAGACAAGGTAGCGCCACACCATAGATGTAAGAGAAGCAATGTAGCCTGAAACTCTGCCTTCAGGGAGCCGAGAATAAACTATCACAGGGAAATTTTTAAATGTGTGTGCTAGGGGCCAGAGAGATAGCTGTTGTTCCAGAGGAAAAGGGTTCAATTCTGTCTTAGTCAAAGTTCTATAGTTATGAAGGGATGCCACGACCTAACAACTTTTATAAACTAAAGAATGTAATTGGGGCTGGCTTACATTTCAGAGGTTTAGTCCATTATCGTCATGGCAGGAAACATAACAGCATGCAGGCAGACATGGTGCTGACAGGTAGCTGAGAGTTCTACATCTGAATCTGCAGGCAGCAGGAAGAGAGAAAAAACATTGTGTCTCGCTTGAGCATTTGAAACCCACCCCCAGTGACTCAGTTCCTCCAAGAAGGCCGCACCTCAACAACAAATCCTCCTTTTTTAATAGTGCCACTCCCTCTGAGCCTGTGGGGTCCATTTTCATTCCAACCACCACCACAAGTTCCTATCACTAACATGGTAGCTCATGCATATCTATAACTACAGACTGAAAGGCTCTGACACCATCTTCTTGCCTCCTCACGAACTAGACAGACAGACCCATACATTCAGAAAACACTCGTACATAAAATTTTAAAAGTAAAAATGTCTAGCATACATGCTTAGATATTTTGTGTCTGGAAGGTGATCCTCCATTCTGATTCCATAACTTTCTTGTGTCCTGAAGTATATGTTGTGAAGGTGAACCATTAGCCCTCTCCGGGCTGTAGAATAGAAAAGACACACAGCTGCTCCCCAGGGTCTCTCCCAGCAAAAGCTATAGCAGCCCATGCTCTAGCTAGAACAGTAGTTAAACAGAAGATGCATGACCTACACCAAGATAATTGGAATCACAAATGTGTTTTGTTCTATCCAATGGAGAAAAAAGAATTTCTCTTTCTATGCAAACTGCTAAGAGCTCATGCTACCCCTAACCACCCATGTTTACAATTTAGAGAGCTTTCCCAGAGCAGACTATGGAATGCATGACAGTATGGCATGTCTACCAGAATCAATCTGAACCAAAATAGCATGGTGTGGGATTGAGGGAGGAAAGGCTCTTATAAAAGAATGCAAGTCTGTTGAGTTTGAAATAATTATTTTGTATTGATTTTACTGTGCCTTAAAGTAACCATGCCTGGAAATTTTTAAAGGATATATCTGGAAGAATATACATGCCAGCAGTTCTCATCCTGTGGGTCACAACCGTTTTGGACACTGAACAACTCCTTCCCAGGGATCACCTAAGAGCACTGGAAAACAAATATAACTATATAATGATTCATAACAGCAGCAAAATTACAGTTATGAAATAGCAATGAAAATAATTTTATGGTTGGGGTCACCACAACATGAGAAACTATATTAAAGGGTCACAAAATTAGGAAGGTTGAGAGCCACTGACACATACCAGATTATATTGGGGATGTTATTTGGGGATGCTTGAGTTATTCATATCTTATTTTCTTCACTTGTTTTCTGAATTTCACAAAATTCCCTACAATTAAATTCTATATTATATAGTACTATATAGCAAGCTAGCACATATTTTTCAATTTTTTAAAAATTCTATACACTAAAGTAATACCATTCAAATATTTTCTTGTTTGTTTATGGTGGGGGGCAGTATTGGTTTTGTTTTGATTTGATTTTCTGTTTTTTATTTTTAGGGATTTTTAAAAATTTGTTTGCTTTTGTTTTTGAAACAAGGTCTCACTATGGAACTCTGGCTGCCATTACAGTAGTTTGAATAGGGATGTCTACCAAAGATTCATGTGTTTGAATGCTTGGTCCATAAGGAGTGACACTATTAAGAGGTGTGGCCATTTAGAGTAGGTGTAGCCTTGTTGGAGGAAGTGTGTCACAGTAGAGACCGGCTTTGAGGTCTTTTTTTGAGGTCTTATAGATGTTCAAGCTACACCCAGTGTGACACGCAGTCACCTTCTGCTGTCTGTGGATCGAGATGTAGAACTCTCAGCTCTTTTTCTGAAACCTTGTGTGCCTGGACACCACCATGATGATAATGAGCTGAACCTCTGAACCTGTTAGCCAGCTCCAATTAGATGCTTACCTTGGTCTTGGTGTCTGTTCACAGGAAATAAACCTCTAAGACAGCCCTAGAATTCCATATGTAAATCCAGCTGTCCTCAAACTCACAGAGATTTATCTGTTCTGCCTCCAGAGAGCTGAGATTAAAGGATTGTGTCATCATTCCTGGCCCATATCAAATACAGGCAGAATGAGATGCGCTGTTCAAATGTGAGCATGTATTTTTCAAGAGACGATGTCACAGAACCAAGTTCAGATTAGAGAGACGGGACAAAAGATTGGAAGTGTCATCGTCCCGTGGAGCCTTTTCCTCTGTTTGTCCTGCATCAGCTGATTTTTATCTGCGAATCATCAAAGAGAAAGAAATTAGAAGGAATACACTCAACCCGTGGCTTTTACTTTAAAGGCACAAAATATGACTTAAAGGTCATTTGGTGAGTGGCCTGATTTAGAGTGGCACACTAAAGTAGACATTGAGGTATGCATAGGCTCGGGGGTAGAGGCCTATTTGTCACCGTTTGGTTGTCTTGCCTGAGAGCCATTGTTTGACTGGATATAATCTTGAGTTCTTCACTTGAAATTTTTTTAAACCCAAAGACTTCCAGAAAAATTCGTCTGATTTCTAAAGGAGAAATAATATAGTCCAGGCTCTGTGCAACTTTCCATTTCATTTGTTCTTTTATTTGTTGTGTATTAATAATAGAAGAGTGGTGTCTGAGTTCAGAAAGGTTTTGAAAAGGACAAGTGTATGTTTTCTAGGCAGAGCTCTTGCTGCAACCACAGGGGGGAAAGAAGAGCCAGGACAAATCTCCTTTAGACCCTGAGCTCCAGGCTCAGCAATCCTGAACAAAGACTACATGAATGGTGGCCATTGCTGCAGAAGTCTGCAGCAGTGTGTGCAATGCACGCTGGCTGGTACTCTGGAGATACATTCTTCCCTCTTTCTATCGCTGACTGCTTGCTTTGCTTCTTATTATCCAATTCACCATTTTCTCTGCTCTTTAATAAGATTCCATCCTGTTTCTGGCGAATCATCGGTGCTAATACTTTCCAGCTCAGGATCTCTCTGCGGCCTTGTGCGAGGGATGGTTTGTCGCTTTGCTCAAAGTTCATTTGCTGGATGGTAATTTTGGTTCAAGAAGAATTAGCATTCTGCAAAGCAGATGGTGGGTAATAACTCATCACACCTTGGAAGTTTCTATGCTTCTGCTGTTGCTGGAATGAAAACCAGGTGCACTTGACAGCTGTTCTAGTGCTATTTGCCATTGTTTAAAAGGACATAAAACCTTTCTCTCTTGTCTGTCTAATTTTATTTCTATTTTTTGACCAAGTATCCCAAAGCCTCAATGAGTGGAGGATATCAAGTGCTTTTAAGACATGTGTGTGTGTATGTGTGTGTGTGTGTGTGTGTGTGTGTGTGTGTGTACTTTGTTCCCACAGAGATGATTAAATAATTTATGCTCACTTTTTTTGCATATGCTCTTTGCTAGATCAAGTTCAAACCTTAAAAATATATTTCCAAAGTCAACATTTTGACTCAGCGACTAAGAGTAAGACTAAAAAAGGCTAGAAATCGTGTTTGCTAAAAACAATCACTTAAAGCCCTGCATAGTGGTGCAAGGTGCTTAGGTGTCTCTTGTCCTACTAATTGGGAGGTAGAGATATGAAGATCAGAAATTCAAGGCTAACCTGGATTAGATAGATAGATAGATGATAGATAGATAGATAGATAGATAGATAGATAGATAGATAGGGCAAATTAGGCTAGCCTGGGCTCTATGAGACTCTGTCATGAATACACAAACAAACATAATTTCCAGCCTTCAAAGTTGTTTGTAAATTTGGGTCCTCGAAGCAATTGTGCTGCTTTGCTTTAAGCAAACGCACATGTGAAAATTTGGTCACAAAGCATCTATCTTCTTGACCTTCTTCAGACATACTGCATGGCACACACTATGAGAAAGAAATGAACTATGGGTTCTAATCTGAGCAATGCTTGTTAAAAAAGCAAATTGTGCTGGCAGATGTATGCCAGAATGATGCCCAGACCCTGCAAGGCTATAAGAAACCAGAAGGTACACATCATAACTCAGTTTTAGTCTGTCGGTGGAGAACTCATGATTCTAGAATCCAAATATGAAGATTAAGTCATAGCTCTACAGAGGTAAAAATCAATATAAACTCTAAGGATTCTAACAACGTGCTCATGAGAATGAACAAAGAAGTTCTTAGGTGGGAAAGGGAACATCTATGACAAAGGACTGACTTGGCTCCCATCTCTGAAGAGCTTCCTGAGGTACATGTATCCCAGTGGAATTTGGCTTCAGTTCCCTAAACTGCTGAGTTGGTCAGTATCTGGTCCTGCCTTTGCAAGGAACTACACACAAGTCCTTTTTCCCCAGCTCACTCTGGGGGTTGAATGAACTCTAGACTTAGTGAAGAAGGAGTAACTCTATGTTTCTTAAGCATTACTTCTTTGAGGCAATGAAAAACTAGCCACCACACTCCTGGTACAAATAAACAGAGCTCTGTTTTCCCGCCGTTCTGGAGGTTAGATGACTGGGATCCAGATGCTATTGGGATTGTTCCCTCTGAAGGCTCTAGGGATTGGAATTACTTTGCCTCTTCTTATCTTTTGAAATTTGTGTGCAGTGCTTGCCATTCCTTAGTTTGTGGATCCTGCATCTATTTTAACATCGTCTTCGTGCAACTCTGTGTCTTCACATAATCTCTAACAGGACACTGTTAGATTCAGAGATAACCCTCAGTCAAATATGACCTCACCCTAATCGATATATCTTCAAGGTAATCAATACTATTTCCAAATAAAATAACATCCATGGGGTCCAGGAGCATTGAGCATTTGTGGGAGACATAATTCAACATGTGACTTGCTACATAAACTGATTCTACAGATAAGATGAGACAGTAGCTCTCCTTCTCTACTCACTCATGAACCCCAAACACAATAAAGAGAACTCAGGACAACTACTACAACAATCCTGAGAGTGATAATGAGAACTTTTTAAATAGACTCCTATGGGGAATACAAAGCTTTTGCACATTTAACATTTGCAAAACCAATGGCCAATATTTCCTAGTATTTACAAATATTTGCTTTTTATTTGTGGTCCTAGAACAGATACAATTCAAAGTATCTTTGCTCTGAGAAATTACTTCGATCCCTATTATTATCTTTTCTGAGAGTACCAGGGGTAATTTTGAAAGAAAGAAAAAAGCCTTCCTTAGACAAACCAAGGCCCCAAAGCAGAATCGCATCTAGCCAGACACCAGAACCCTGTTTTATTGATGCTAAGAAATACAATCATCCAGGAAGGAAAATAACCACATGACATTTTCCACTCTTGGCCTATTGAATCCAAGAGTGCCTCTGCTAAATAAAATCCCTCTCTCATCTTGCTAAGCACACATGGCTTCCAAGTTGGTATTTCCAAGGTCTGGAACCTCAAAAATACGCATTTAAAAAAGGAAATATCCCCCAGGTAAGTTCTTTAGTTAATGACAAACATAGTATTGTATTTGAGCCATATCAACGCATCTCCAGCCTCTTTGATGCACTTTCTCTTTTGGTTGCTAATAAGGAGACATGGAAAGGAAAAGGAAAGGCTATTGAACAGCAAGAGCAAAATGTCCATCACTAATTATCTGAAAGCTCAAAGATTCAGCATCCTGATTAGCACAGGCCTGGCAAAAGCACAGAGTAAGACAGGGCATTTATTCTTCAATTAGAGAGCAGGATGACTGTTGCTGTCCAGATGTACCAGAAAGAAGCATTTTAACTCCAGAGCTCCTTGAACACAAAACTAATTTAAAAGACAAAGAAGGACCCACTTAGGGTCTATGAACACCAAAATGCACTGTAAACAAGGTACTCCTGACTTTTATATCAGCTTTTATACCTTAATCAAATTAGTAACTGCTTGCTGAGATAAAAAACAAAGGAAGAACACAAAATTGCACATTCAAGACTATCTCAACCTTAAAATATACACGAGAAAGGAAAAAAGAGCATACGGTAAATTAGAGCAGTAGCAATTTTTCAGAATTGCAAATGTTTTATTATTTTATCCATACTTTTGTGTTTTCCAACTTTTCTACCATGAACATAGATTGGTAGTAGTGCCTCAGTAATAGCTTAGTAAATGCTTGATTCTTAGAATGACCATAATACAATGTGAAGCAAAAGAACACAAAGTATCAATTAATTCTGAAAAGGAGAAATAATCTATATAGGAAGTGCTATCTCCACCAGGGGATTTTCTTGACTGCTTATTTGATATATAGTAGTCAAAAGTCAAACCCACATCTGCATAATTATATTATCTTCCCCAGGTATTATTTTTATATTCAGAGAAAAAAAAACATACTAATCTTAGTATGTGAGAGAATGTAAGAATAGTGGAAGCAACTGTAAAATTAAAAAATTGCAAATAAGATTAATTAAGATATTCAGGTAAAATAAAAATCTATAGAATATTTTATCTCATGTTTATTCAATAAAATCTATCCAATATCTTTTTAATATACAAATGCAGATTACCAACCTCACACTGTATATTACCACAGAATGCCTGGAGGGTGGATAGACTGCGTAGCTCCTGGAGATAGGGCTGCCCCAGGGATCGGAACCAAAATCTCCATCCACCATGATGGCCTCATGAGGTAACTTGTTCCTTTGGGGAATCCATGTTTTCATTCACTTATTCATTCATTCTTTTGTCCATTGTTCCAACAAATATTTCCTTTGCACCTAATACACCAGATATTATGTTGGCCAGGCAAGTAAGTATAGTAAATATAACATGCACGTTCTCAGTACTTACAGAACTCATTGTCTCCCTAATGCCCAAGGACAGTATGACTTCTGTAGGCTGTTGAAGAAAGTCACCTGACATTGCATTTGACACCCAGAAGGGGCTCACTGCATTTAACCTCTAATATAAAATGGAATTTATCTTATTCTACCTGAATAGGTGTGAATACTAACATCTATAACATCTAACAATTCCTTGACTGCAGTCCAGAAAAACACACTGATTTTTAAATTTATTTTTGATACTGCAATTTAATTACAACATTTCTCTTTCTTTTCCCTGAACCCTACCATAAACCCATTTCAGTCTCCTTCAAATTCATGGCCTCTTTTTTATTTTTATTTCTTGCATATATTATTGTATGGGCAAATCTATTCCTAAATATAACATGCTGAGTCTATATAATGATACTTGCATCATTTTCAGGACTAATCATTTACATTGGACAACCAATAGGTGTGCTCTTCCCTGAGGAGGGTTGTCTCTCTAACTCCCAGCTTTCTTATGTTGCCTTTAGTTCTTTATGTACAGTTGACCTTTCATGGCTTTTCTCAAATATGATGGTTGCTATATGCTCAGACCAGGAAGTGTGACCCTTTTGGAGTAGGTGTGGCCTAGTTGGAGTAGGTGTGTCACTGTGGGTATGTGCTTTAAGACGCTCATCCTAGCTGTCTGGAAGCCAGTAGTCTTATAGCAGGCTTCAGATGAAGATATAGAACTCTCAGCTCCTCCTGCACCATACCTGCCTGGGTACTCCCATTTTCCCACCTTGATGATAATGGACTGAACCTCTGAACCTGTAAGCCAGCCCCAATTAAATGCTGCCGTTTATAAGACTTGCCTTGGTCGTGGTGTCTGTTCACAGCAGTAAAACCCTAAGACATCCAACTATTCTGTTGTGTTTGCTAATGTCCTCCTTGTTCAGTTTACATTTAGGTGGTCATGTTAGTGAGACTTTATGGGCATAGCATCTGATATTACATCTGATATTACTAGAAAAATCCAATCTTGACAGAAAATAGACTGATTCTTAAAAGAAAGAACCTTCAGAGACCAAGATAAAAGATGATAAGGTGAGTTTCAGATAAAGTACTTCAGATTGGGATAACATTTTTACATGTCAGTTAGCTTTGTTTTAGCTATCAAAATTCACATTTGCATATGATATCACCATGTAAAAAATAACTCACTAGAAAAGATGTAAGGATATTTATGTAGGCACATTCTTTTTTTTTTTTTTGGGGGGGGGGGGTTTCGAGACAGGGTTTCTCTGTATAGCTCTGGCTGTCCTGGAACTCACTCTGTAGTTCGAGGCTGGCCTCAAACTCAGAAATCCGCCTGCCTCTGCCTCCCAAGTGCTGGGATTAAAGGTGTGCACCACCACCACCAGGCTGTGGGCAGATTCTTATGAATTAAAAGGAATTCCATGACTTCAGAAGTAAAGGAAAAAGCATAAAGAGAGCTGTGTTTACCAAGTCCCTCCTTATACAGCCTTGCAGATATGTCTTAACTTCTATGTAAGGTAAGTTTTTTGTCTAACCAGTAATCAGTCCATACTCACACGTGTCAACGGGGGCTTTCATTGCTTTCTGATGTAGCTCATTTTGTCTTTTCAAAGCAAATACAATTCAGAGTTCCTCTTCTATAGAGTTGAACTATACCCTCTTCTGGTAATCACTGTTGGCTTCAATTTCATGCTTTAGTTAAATTAGTTAATCTAATTCTTTTCTGTATAAGAGCTCTTCAAATACTCAGGCCCCTCATTTCTCCCCTTTCTCTAGTCACCAGGTTTTCTTTCTATAAACCTAATAATCTTATTTTTCCAGTGTTGTGTAAATTACATTGTTATGGGTCCTTAGCCTCTTTCTACTCTGTTGAAATAACCAAAGTATCATCATTTGTAAAAAGAACCAAATATAATAACTGCAGGTGTGGTCTAAAGAGTTCTGAGTTGAATCTCATCAGCATTCTTGTCTGAGACATTACACCTTCATTTGGGTAAATCAGGAGCAGATTCATGATTTTATGCCCACTCCTCCATGGTGCTCACTCACCCAGCATTTTCTGTAATTACACAGAAGCAGCTAGATCTTGTAGAAGTGGGCTAGGATGAAGCCACATGTTCAACATGCTATCCCTGATCTTTATTTATGTAACTTGTTTCCATGTTAAGCTATTCCTTAGATCAGAAAGGCCTGTTTTTAACTTATCTTAATGGATTCTTCTCTTTCACAGTTCTATTCCATATCAAGTCATTGAACAAAACATTGACCAAAGAGAAAGGACAATAGAATTTCATATTCTTCCCTGATTCTGTCAAGTTGTTTCTGGATTGACAACAATCCTAATCTGGTACCTAGTAAGTAGGGACAATGGGCCTACCTTTGTGTTTCATTCTATGTCCCTGTGATTCTGGGAGGTGTATATGAGTTTTGATGCAACCCAGAAATCCATGTCCATTCGGTATACCAGTCCTCTAGTTTGGGAGCCTGCTACTTTTAACTCTTTTTTATTGAACAAGTGACACTTCTAGTTTCTTCACTTTCTACCTTTCTCCAAGGGAACTGCTCTATAAACATATTCATGTCGATGCTGCTGACATTTTATGGTTTTACTGTTTTCAGTCAAGGTCATTAATGTGCAACTGGTGTGCAGGGCTCAGGTTCATATAGGCATCAGGGTCACCCTAAGGCCCCTGTCTTGAAACCCATATTTATACTTATTTAATTTTAGTTGCTGTAAGTATAATCAGACACTAAGCAGTAAATAAAAAAATACTATATCAAGTCAAAATGAAGAAAACGAAGGAAGAAAAGAAAACCTTCATACTCAAGTTTTTTTAGTGGTGATTTTGTTCCTTCTATTTAAACAAAGGGCTCCATATTTTCATTCTGTATTGACTCCACAAACAATGTAGCTGGCAGAGAAGTTGACTTCATGCTAAGCTGAGCACTGGTGTTGCTGCTTTCTGTTATGTGGATGGATTCACTATCATAGCATGCGATCTCTTCACAGCTTCAGACCTGTGCTGCTATCGCTTTTACACACCATCTCCAAAACATCACCCTGCGTCAGATCATCTTTGCACCTCCATTGTTTTAGACTGTGAAAACAAACTTCTACAAAAAAAAAATTAAAGTGATAAGTCTTTCAGAACCCTTTAAAGGTTATGGAAGGTATAAACTGATCTGCTGTTCCTCATAGTTAGCATAAACAGTATCATGTCCATGAAGGTTAATGCTACAATTGGCAGTATCCTCTACTACCGGCTTTGTGGAAGATATGTGTTATATTAAAACACTGGAGAGAAGATAAAAACAATGGCTCAGGAGACCACAGTGGTTGTTGGTAGGGGGTTAAGCAGAATCCATCATGCTTAGCTATTGGCATGGGGAAGGGAGGGAAAAGGTCTCACCACTAGCTGAAGAGCTGTTTGTAGTTGTTTTCTTTCAGGGTGTGGCCACTGGTAGGTTGGCCATGTTTTGCTGGGAATAGAGGTGTACAACCTTGGGCGTATAGGCAGCATTAATTAGAATTGGCAAGTTGTTACAAAAAAACCAGAAGGACATGAATCTGGAAGTTAGGTATGGAGCGAGGATCGTGGGTGAGTTGAGGTGATTTGAGAGTGAATATAAATATCTTGCATGCGCATGAAAATTTTAAAGAACAAATAAGTTAATTATTTTAAAACAAGAATGAGCTCATGCTCACATATTACAGAAAATAATACATTGCACGTTTCTAAAAGTTAAAAGAATTTTCAAAGTTTTTACCTCAAAGAAATACAAATATTTTAGAAGATAACTATGTTTAACATGATTTAAACATCGGACAGTGCTCATTGAGATGGATCAGAGTCTAATGGCACTTAACACCAAGCTGGATGACTTTACATATCCATCCTTAGGACCCACATGGTGGAAGGGATTAATTCCTGCACGTTGTCATCTGACCAATACACATGTATGCTGTAATGACATGTGCACTGCTACACTCAGACACAGAAAGACACACAGTGAAAATATATTCTTTTAAGTCTAAACATTATACATATGTGTGAGAACAGTGCCTGGAACCCCATTTGTGTCTATGAGTTTTAGGTTTTAATGTATCAGTTAAATATTTTAAGAATTAAATAATAAATTTAAATAAAACCATTCTTTAAAAAAAAAAGAATGATCTCATCGTTTCTTGGTTTCCATGGCAACAAAGATATAAAAAGGTTTACATTTCTTGTGAGATTCTCATAAGGATTATCCTGAATGTCCATTCCTGTTGGCCAGGCATTTTAAATCCCTGCAGATCTGAAGCAGATTAAAAGTTATAGGGCACAGGCTAGATTTATGTGACAGCACCGTGCATCGCTTTTCCCATCTCTGTGACTTTAGTCCCCAGAATGCCATTTTTTGTTATGTGCATCAACACTGGAGAATTTAACAGGTTGTCTTTATTTTGCTTATTTCTCCAAAATCTTGCTCTACAAACTTTCTGGCCTTTCGGCTACAGAAATTATTTCTCAGGGATATATAAAAGTGTCACTGCTACCAGGGAGTCTGATGATGCATGGCCTACTTCTTGCTAGACCGAAGGCAATGGGAAAGGTATTACTTTGAGTCAAACACTGACGTGAAGGCAAAAATCATTCTCCTGTGGAAGAGGTTACAGATATCCAGGAGGATGTGGCACTGCATGCAGGAAATGGACACCTCATGAAAGCCAAGCCAGACGAAGGTAGGAACTTGAAGAACTTTGCTGAATTGCTTTCACATTACCTAAAGTGGAATTGTGAACTAAAAACAGTACATTTGCTTGAGTGTTAAGAAGAGGAATAGAAGAGCATCCTCCTTCCTTGTTTGGCGGAGTCTCAGTAAGTCACTTCCTGCAGGAAACCTCTGTGGTCTCAACTCCAACTGTCTATGCCATGCCCAACATACCGCAAACCACCACTAAGACCACCACCTCTGCCTACCCAGCACATTTTAAACACCATTGTTGTAACCAGTGCCACCCACAGACACCTACTGAATTCCCAAAATAAAAAGCCTTTCCTGTAATAAATGTTCAGCAGATGCTCAAAGGATAAATGAACAAGCCTAAAATTAGCAATGCTTTCCCAAAATGTTTGCAATGTGAAGTTGTCTTCTTTTTATAAATCATTGGCTTTCTCAACGTTTTTTTTTTTTTTCCCCAGCCATTAAGGAACATTTAAGAAGGAATATACTGAGCGGCATCCTAGTAACCAGAAAGAAGAATTGTGGTTAATTCCAAAAGCGAGTTTCAGGCTGGGTTTACTCACAGCAAAAAATATGGCTAGTGCTTTCTAGGACCACAGAATAGGGAATAGCAACTCAAGTCAGTAGACCGTGTCATCCTAGACTGAGCTGTTGGCACACAGTAGATGTCACCTATTGGAAGCCAGAGTTAGAATGCTGTTGAGAAGAATTCCTGTGCTTCCATTATAACTCAGGTTTCTAGAGATGGACTTTCTTCTATGCACAGAAATTCATCTTTGACACTAACATGGGTTGTTAAAATGCTCACATACCATCTCTGAACAATTCAAGGGAAATGAAGTAATTTTATTGATTTTTAAAGCTTCTTTCCCTTTGTGTGGGGTAATCGCATGAGAATAGAATGGGCATGAAAATGGGAAAGTGATAGCAATAAGATGAGGAAAATATTGAAAAAATAAGAGCAAAATATTGAAACATATGTTCATAAATGTAGCATCCCATTAATAACTTAGCAAAACTCCAAGGAATTTTCAGTCAGTGACTTTGAACATGAAACTCCTTAGATAAGTGGTTTCTAATGCTGCCAACATCAGGATATTGAGGATATGACTTGAGCCCTCTGCTACATTTAAAATGTAAGGTGCTAGCTGGATGAGTTGGTGCATGCCTTTAATATCTGCATTCAGGAGGTAGATACAAGTAGATCTCAGAGTTAAAGACCAACCTGGTGTACAACACGAGTGAGCTCCCACCCTCTGCCAAAAATGTTGGTATTATTCACCCCGAAGCAAATATTCAACGTCTCTTCATGTTCTTCAATTCAATAAAAATTTTATAAATGTTCCTTATTTCCTTATGATTTTTTCCTCCATCTCAATTAGAATTCCATGCCTCCTACCATGCCAGGAGGCCAGACAAATATGAGCATCTACTCGGGGTCTCAGAGACATTCTTGTTTAAACTTATGCTGTGAGAGAAAAGTTGCTTGAATCTGCTGCCAAATTCAAAAAGAGTTATGGGCACAATAACCATGTTTGGATTTTAAGACCTTTATCAATCAAATATCCCCAGGGTTGAATGTTAATCTCACAGTAATAACTCACTGTCCTACAGCAAAGAGAAAATAAGACAAAGTTACATGCTGCTTAGCCATTGATGACACAGTTAATGTACATGCCCCAGAGAAAGGGCAGAATTCATCCAGGAATACCAATCCATGTACTGACCATGCAGCATCCATCAAGGAAAAACTAGTCTATCCAATTCCTCAGCCCAGACCCACTGCACTTCAAAACAACAAGGGCACAGGAGAAAGTAAAGCAATGATAGACTTGTGTTTTCATATTAAGAATTATATACTCTGGGTCACCAAGTCTTCTTTTTCTTTATTTACTATATTCTTGCTTTTTAAATCAATATTCATTTAACTTTTCAAGCTCCAACCTGTTAGATATCCCTCCTTGCTAATCCTCTCCCTGAAAAGAACTGAGAACAGCAGTGTATTCTACAAGTCTGACACAGAAGAAATAGGCCAGGAAGCTATACAAATAACCTATGGATCTTGGCCAACAAATAAAGATGCCTGATTGGATGGTACTTGTCAATATGAGTATATACTTCCTATTTGGGGATTTACGTATATATTTGCTCCTTTAAAGTTAACTTTCAGAAGTATATTAAATACTTGATACCCTTAAAGGTATAATTCAGTTCATGACACTTAAAATTATATCACTAGTACAATAATAGTGACAAAAATTGTGGTGGTGTCTATCAAACAGAGATCTAATGTTTAACAAGTTCTCCTACTGTTAACTGCTAGTTCCCATACCTATTTTTCAGTGACACAGTGGGGATAGAACTTGAAGCCTCTTGAATACGGGCAACATACTCTTCCACTGGGCTATCTTCCCAGGACACTCCAGACTTCTTCCCCACCCAACACCACCACTGCTCCTGGAAATATATCAATTCATCTGTAATATTAATGGAATGGTGAACATTTTATTTATTTTAGAAGACGGGATATTTTTCACTCTTGTTAACGTGAGCAAAGAATCCGTTGAAGGTCCCCTATGGAATTAATCCAGTGCAAAGCTAATGGAATGCAGAATACTGGCTCTCCAAATAAAAATCTCTCATTTGCAATATTTACCCATTTCTATGCAGTAAGTGCTCCTACCGTGGTTAATTTCAAGCTACCAATGGTGTGACAGCCAGCTTGCAAAATACCTAATAATTTAACAGTTGGCTGTATGCCAGTGTGAGTTCACACATGTGGACTGCAGCATATCAGCTTCACATAATTGAGCAGCCTAAGATTGCTTTTCAGAAAGTAAAGTTCTTAATTAAAAAAAAAAAAAAAAACTTTTTGTCTAGTCCCAGAATTCAAATCTCATTCCTCTTCAGTGCCACATGCTGACTCCATCAAAATGCTACCAAGACAACCTCTCCAAAGGGCAAAGTCGAATACTGTGCTTGCTACAGTAAAGGAAGATCGGCCTTGAGAGGATTAGAACAGTGTCTCAGAGGAGAGCAATGACAAGCCGTTAAGGCCATTTGATGAGAACCTAGTCTCAGAAAGTTTTATAGCAATTGTACTTATTGTTTGAAAATTTCACACATGTATACAATATATTTTCACCTTACCCAGTACCCACCACCTCGCCTCACCTCCCAGGACACAATGTTCCCAGTATGCAAGAGGCTCCAAGTTCTATCCCCAGTGTGACACTGAAAAATAGGCATGGAAACTATTTCCCTCCCAGACTCAAGTCATCTTTATTGATATTATTATTGCTTCATTACTATTCTTGTTAATAACCTCCTGAATCCAGTGGTGCTGAGTGTGTGAGAAAGAGCATGAGTCTATTAGAACATGAGCAATGTTCTTTCAGTGGTCACATTCCCAAAGTGACCTTTTCTCCCCCACCAGCCATCATCAAGGGGTCATCTGGCCTCTGGAGTGTATCCTCCATCCATATTGGAATTTTTACTGGCTTGACTGGCTTGGTCTTACACAGGACACAGCTGACTTAAGCTGGTGTGTGTGCATCAGCCATGAGCCCAGAAGACAGCATTTCACAACACTCTTCCCCAACATCTGACTCTTAGATTGGCATGCTCTTCCATGATGATCCCTGAGCCTCGAATGAAGCTAGTTGACACATATGATACATCTGTGACTAATCAGTCAGTCATTCATTTTCAGTATATTGATCTAGGCACTGTGGTGTTGGAGATACAGCGGTGAGAACAGCTGCCTTCCAAGTTCTGTTGCTGATTTATGATAAATGGGGACTAAAGATAGGCCAGATTTTTATATTACTTCTTTTATTTTGAAATTATAATATAATAATGCCATATTACCCTCTTTCTTTTTCTCCCTCAAAACACTCCCATATACCCCTCCTTGATCTCTTTCAAATCCATGGCCTCTTTTATTAGTTGGAACACAGGACTCCCAAGGAAAGAGCTAGAGAAAGTACCCAAGGAGCTGAAGGGGTCTTCAACCCTCTAGGTGGAAGAATAACATGAACTAACTAGTTCCCCCTGCGCTCATGTCTCTAGCTGCATATATGGAAGAAGATAGCCTTGTTGGCCATCATTGGGAGGAGAGGCCCCTTGGTCATACAGACTTTATATGCCCCAGTACAGGGGAACGCCAGGGCCATTACGTGGGAGGGGGTGGGTAGGGGAGCAGGGCGGGGATGCGGGAGGGTAAGGGGAAATTTTTAGATAACATTTGAAATGTAAATGAAGAAAATATCTAATAAAGAGAAAAAAAAGAATTATTTCTGAATTTCAAAGCACCAGTGAAAATCAGATACCGTTAAAATATCCTCAATGAGTTTTTTTCTGAGTCTATTAAGTTGACTAGTTTAAGAGAAAAGAGCACTTCCTTATATAGCCATTGAAATGGAATGTTTAAAATGACATCAATTGCATTTCAAATTAATAGCTATTATTTAGTATATCCTACCAGCTCATTCAGTGTTATGTGTAATAACCATCTACACATTTTGGTCATTGATGGACCGTATACAAAGTAGTGGGACCCATAAGATTAGATTGCCTAGTTGCTTCATAGTGGACTTAATATAAATTTGTATAAGTAAATTCTGGTACTCACTAAGTGATGAAATTGCCTAACAACAGCTCTCTTAGAATGTATCCCCATTATTAAGTAATGCATAGCTATCATCCATCCTGTCCCACTGTATCTTAAGCTATAGAATCTGTTTTATGCTTTCACCAATTGTTCCTATTTCAAGGATTGTGTTAGTCTTATTTAAACTTCACACAAGCTAAATTTATCTGAAAAAAAAAATGTAGCTTCAATTGATAAAATGCCTTCTTAAGATCCATATATAAAGCCGGGAGTGATGGCGCACGCCTTTAATCCCAGCACTTGGGAGGCGAATTTCTGAGTTCGAGGCCAGCCTGGTCTACAAAGAGAGTTCCAGGACAGCCAGGGCTATACAGAGAAACTCTGTCTCGAAAAACCAAAAAAAAAAAAAAAAAAAAAAAGCCATATATAAGGCATTTTTTTAAATTAGTAATTGATGGGGGAAAGCCCAGCCATTGTGGGTGCTGCCATTCTGGGCTGTTGATCCTGGGTTTATAACAAAGCAGACTGAGCAAGCAATAGAGAGCAAGCCAGTAAGCAGCACTCCTCCATGGCCTCCACATCAAGTCTTTCCTCCAAGTTCTGGCTCTGTTTAAGTTCCTGCCTTGACTACATTCAGTGATGAACAGTGATATGGAAGTATAAGCTAAATATACCTTTACATCCACAACTTGCTTTTGATTGTGGTGTTTCACTATAGCAATAGTAACTCTAAGACAAGGATTGAAAAGAATCCCAGAGTTCCCATCTCTGCCCACTGATAAAATTTAAAGGGAGACCTCAGAAATGTATATTCAAGGCTCTATTTCTTTTTGATTTTGTATATTAAGGTGGGGCTACACCTGTGTATGTGTGTGTGTGTGTGTGTGTGTGTGTGTGTGTGTGTGTGTGTTACAATGTCTCTCACTGAACCTAGAGCTCACAAACTGAGCTAGGATGGTTGACCAGCAAGCACCAGGTATTCTACTCTTTTTAATCTCTCCAGTGTAGAGTACAGAAGTATGTATGATGTGAATTCAAACTCAGGTCCCCATGCTGGTACAGTAAGCACCTTATTCACTGAGCCATCTCCCCTGGCTTTAAGTATCTGTTCTTCGTATATCAATAATGTAAAGCATCTGATACACCCTGTCTCATGAGGCTATGAAGCTGTACTTTTTTTAAATATACTGTTTGCCAATGGCTTATAAAAGAACTTTTCAGACAAGCATCAATGGTATTCTAAAACTTGCCTAATAGTGACAATAAATATAGTCAATTCATTACATTGGCTAATAGTATCAGAATAAAATAAAATAATATCTTTTGGGGTATATCACGTCTTTCTTTAAGTAGTGTAATCAAAGTTTCCTTACCTGGTAAAATGATGAATGCCCTGGCAGGTCTCAAGGGCTTTCCTGTAAAAGATGTAGTTCTTGGGATTAGAGAGATGGCTCAGCGGTTAAGAGTTCTGACTGCTCTTCAAAAGTTCCTGAGTTCAAGTTCCAGCACCCACATAGTGGCTCACAACCATCTGTAATGGGATCAGATGCCCTCTTCTGGTGTCTGAAGACATCTACAGAACTCATATACATGAAATAAATAAATAAATTTTTGAAAAATGATGCAGTTCTTGAAATATTTGTATTAAGGGCATTTTACATTTTCAGAGTTAACAGGAAAAACTTAAAAATTTCTTTAATTTTGACAGTTCTTCTCACATACTTCTTACAGCAGTGTTAACAGATAGATGGAGACCAGCGAACAAAGATTTTTAGCATTTCTCCTCATGAGGTAAAATGATAGTTCTTTGTGAACTTTTCAGAGACCCTCAGAGAACTCACAAAAAGAGGTGTAAAAATATATACTGTTTTATTAAATATAATGTAATATAATATAATATAGAGTCTAACATTGAGAAGACAAACTCAAAAGAGTGACTGGAAGATATGTATATGCTTTACTAAGATAGTGACATAGGCAGGCCATGGTGATGTGATCCCAACACTTGGGAATACAGGAAATCTCAAATCATGGCACAGTCTCAATCTTATGTATTCTAGTTTTCTCTATGAAATAGAAGGTTTTGTTTTATTGAAAAGGTATATTGAGCCTGATGTGTTCACCAGTATTTATATGGCTAAAGATAATGACTGTCCTCCTCAAAGTAGATCCAGGCTTCCATGGAAAGTTCCAAACTCTTGGTCACACAAATGTCCCTGGTTGAACTCAGTGGGTCACAAAACAAAACAACATGAACAGTGTGTGAAAGGAACTTTTAGGAAAGACTGCTGGTGGGCAGGAGAGGGAGAGTAAAGAGAGGGTGGAGGGTGCAAGATATCAGAGTGCATCACATACATTTGTGGGCTGGTCAGAGAGAAGCTATAATGACAGTTATAACTAACATGGCCCTAGAGACCATCCTCAGAGCCATAGAGAGAGGAAATGTGTGCTTTTCTTTCTCAAAGAGAATGACTGATAGGAAATCAATATTTGATTTACTCTGAGAATGTGAAATAACACAGTGAGAGACAGATTCTGCCCGTGAATGGGAATTTTTGTGGTTTTGAGCAAAAAAAAGAATTATACATGAATCAGAAAAGAAACCATGAAAAGGACTCAAATTTTGCCCAACTGTGGTTAGTTTCCATGGTTTTATTCACAGACAATTAAAAAAAACAAAGGACTTTGTGCATCATTCATCTCAAAATATCAATGCAGTAGGCTGCAATTTAAATTTCTCTCCATTAAAATGAGAAAATAATCTTAAGAGTCTTGCATAAAATACGTACAATCTGAGTCTGAAGCTTCAGGGATAATACAGTTTAAAGTGTACAAGACTATGAGCTTGGATTCATAAAATGTTTCTAAGATGGGAAAATTCTGTGAGTTTTCTTTTTCCTCCCAGAACTCTTAAGTAATAAAAGATTAGATGTTTTATTTCTTTTAGGTTTTGAAAATAATTGTTTATAGAAGCAATTGCTCATCTCTAAAACCAAGTCAGACTAGAACTCTAATGTAATAACATTGCTTGTAATTTATTAACACTTTCTAAAAATATGGAAATTGGTCACATTCACACACAATGAATTCACACAGTTTTCTGAATTGTGCACATAGCTTTTAGCTTGGCTGTACAACTTCAGCCACAGTCCAAACGTCAACCCAGAACACGTAAACTCGCCATTTAGATCTCGAGAGCAGTTGTCTTTCCCAGAGGTCTGAAACAGTTCTTCAACTGATTTGTGCTCACAAATAGGAAAACATGAAAAGATTGACAAATCAAATGTTGTCATCTCTCACTCTTCACAGATTACATTCTCATCATCTGCTGACAGAGCTCACCAATGACCAAACCATAAACCCAACATCCCAACCACTACTGGACCACTGTGATTTTAAGAACTAGTGAAGTGATTTTCTCTGCTTTCCAAGGAACAGAAAATGCAAAGACACAACAAAATCAATGTGGTGTGGTGGAGGAACGAGTGTCAGCGCAGTGAAACTTCTGCTACTGCTTGGGCTTGAATTCACTGCAGGAGGCAAAACAAAAACAAACAAAGATTCTTGGGTTTACCAAGTCCACAAGGTCCACTTCTCCAGAACAATAACTCCTCTAGGTGACACTGGGGTGTCTAATGAACCTCCTCCAAAATGCTTCACAAGATCATTTTCAATGGTATAAAGCTGTGATTCTCATCAAATATGACATGAATACTCAGGGTTTCTCATGGCCTCATTGAATAAAAAGAAAACCTATTTCACTAGTTCTTAAGATCTAAAGAAGATTCAAGAAAGAATCTATACACAGGTAATTTAATAGCTAACAGTGAGACAAAGCTGCTGGCTTATATACCAAATTATTTTAACAACGTAAGAGTAATGAACAGTGCTTTTTAGTGTTATCTGCTCCATTGGGCAGAAACCTGCATGTTAAGGCTTGCAACTACAGACCTATAAAATAGAAAGCCAATAGAAAGTCCAGAGCCACGTGGAAAAGAACCCTAAATTTGCCTTTGCTTTTTAACTTATGATTTTTTTCTTGAAAAAGAACATTAATTTTCTTTTCTTGCTACAATTGTCTTTTTCAGCAACTTACTGGAAATCCGGTGAGCATTTCCAGCGTACAGATTTATTTTAGCATTTCTTTCAAATCAATGGTATGTCCTGCTATTAGTTAATCATTGTGTCCCCTGCAGCTTCTCTCTCTGTCTCTCTGTCTGTCTCTCTGACTCTCTGTTTCCCCGCCCCCAACTCCTACAAGTAATGCAGCTTTTATAAAGCTGACCTTATCTCCTTCCGAGTGTTTTTATCTCTTACTATCCACACTCCCCAACCGCCCCCGCCCCATGTTTCTGTCTTAAATGTGAGCTGTCTCTCCAAACTAACCACTGAATTTATTAGTTAGAAATAATAGTTTTAATCACACAAAGTTCTATTGGTGTTATGCTTGATTTTCTTTGGGTGCTCTGGATTTTATATGCATGTGGGATTAAGCTGCTTGTTTTCTGCCAATTTACCAAGCCTATGTCCTGTGTGTACTGATTCCTTCTTCAGCTTCTGGGACCACTACAGAGCTGGCATTTTGTTGTCACTATTGATAATTCACCAGAGCTGGTTGAATCCTTCTTGTATTCAGCCAATGCTTGGCTCACACATCTGCTCTATCCATACAACTTTAGCATGAAGCCCCTTTTCCCAGGGTGAAGTACAAAGGGCATATCACTCTTTGAGATAATCTTCTCCACAGTCTCTGCCTTCTGATTTGCGGCCCAAGGATCTTTAATGAAGCCCTCAAGTGTTTAACTGGCCCATAAGGAAGGATTCCCCACCCAGTCCTGTTATAAGAATTTCCTTGCAGTCAAGGTCACACTTGGATCCAGTTACCCATCAGTTCAGCAAAGTCAAATAGTTTGCAATCAGACGCAGAAACAAAAGGAAAATCTTCAATGTGAATAACTCACATTATCCTTCTTAGCCCTCTCACACTATAGCTTTTGTTGGTTAAGGAAGTTTTGTGTAGCCATGAGGTAGGAAGCAGGTCAGGGATTAGGTGGGGAACTTTGTAAAGCCAAGGAGAGGCATGGGGATATCCAACTGTGTTTATAGAGTGAAACTAGCATGTATTCTATTTTTATTTTGTCCTTTATTATTTAAATGCTTTCATACAATATGCTTTGATTCTGTTATTTTCCTTCCCGACTCTTCTCTGACCCTTCCCACCTCCTCCCTGTCCACCCAAATTTCCGCTCCCCCATCATGAAAACTAACAATAAGACAAAAAAAACCAAAAATCTCACCAACCCCACAAAAAGTCTTTTTGCATAGGCAAACTATTCCTGGGTATAGGGCCAGCAGTAGAGTGTGGTTGATATACCCAGTGACAGTGACATCTCATTGGAGAAAACTTATTTAGCTTTTCCACATAGTCATTAAGCAATCATCCATATGTCCCAGCCATAAAGCCTGTGACCAGGTCAAGACCTGCCTGTGAGATATACTGATACCATAAGGGCAGGGATATTCTGGGAGAAACCAACTACTCTTTTTAAGTGCTGAATTTTAGGCCCACTCTGTGAGATGAAATACATACCAGACACTCATAAGGTGGCCAAGAACATAGACCATGGGCCTAGGGAAAAACCTAATACTATTATTCTGCTAAAATAACATAGCAATACAATGACTCCTAATGACACTTCACAATAGTTACAGACCAGACTATAATGTATGTCTGCATTCAGCATCAAACATACCTGATATTCAAACCTAGTTTCTCTACTGCCAAATATCAGGCTAAAATTAGTATTCAGTTAAATTATATTCACTGGTATAATTCCATTAACATGTTTATTTGTGGGTTTTTTTCTTTTTTTTTCCTCTCTTTATTAGATATTTTCTTCATTTACATTTCACATGTTATCCAGAAATTTTCTCTTACCCTCCCGCGTCCCCGCCCTGCTCCCCTACCCACCCCCTCCCACGTAATGGCCCTGGCATTCCCCTGTTCTGGGGCATATAGAGTCTGTATGACCAAGGGGCCTCTCCTCCCAATGATGGCCAACTAGGCCATCTTCTTCTATATATGCAGCTAGAGACATGAGCGCAGGGGGAACTAGTTAGTTCATGTTATTCNACCCCTTCCGCTCCTTGGGTACTTTCTCTAGCTCCTACCTTGGGAGTCCTGTGTTCCAGCATATGCTATAGTGTTTATTTTGGTGGCTGATTATGGGAGGGATCCCTGGAAGCCGCCGTCACTGGTTGGTCCATCCTTTTGATTCAGCTTCACACATGATCTCTGTAACTCCTTCAGTGTGCGCTTTGTTCTTGGTTTTTTTCTTTTTAAAGTTCCTATATTTCAGGGCATGGGGTGCGTAAAGTAAAATCGTGGCTCAAGTCTAAAGACACAGTGTGTCAGAAGAGAGATCTTGGTATAGAGGGTACAAGTAAACTCCATCTTCCACGAAGGAAAAGAAAATCATTTGCATTTGTTTTCTTGGAATTGGAATTGTCCTTTTATATATATAGTAAGCTCCACAGAAAAACAAAAACAAAAGAAAACAAAGAAAATCAGACCTGAGTGGTGAGGCTGTTGACCAGGTCTTATCTAGGCCTTGCAGAGAACCCTACACCTCGCTGAGTTCCATAGGATTAGTTACTTAGATTTTCTCATTTTCTTCTGTCTGCTCTGTGACAAAGCCTAGAGATCTGACAATATGGGATGAGAGTTCAGACACAAACGAGCCACTTAATTGTTTAAAAGTCGTTGAGATATTTGATGTCTTTGTTGTTTTTTGTACTAAGTGCTCTAGATAAAAATCATTTGGGGAACATATTGAGATACCACTCAGCTCACAAGACTAAATTTAAGTTCAGAGTTAAACCTCTGGCCCATATAGTCTATCTTTACCTGAGCCTCTTACATATCACCCACACAATCCAATACAATCAGAAGACTGATCACTACAGATGCCCTCCTTAAGATAATAGCCCTGGCTTGGTGAAGCCAGAGAATGATCCATCCACAAGCATTATTTGAGGCAGTTCTAATGGCCCTACGAAGACTTTATGGCTTCATAAACAAGAGACAAACTTGACGTGTTGTCAATATTATTAGAACTTTGAAACAAGCCCAGCGGTTCCCTTGCTTTATTCCTGCTTGATGTCCGCAGTTATCCACAGATTCGTCAAGAAAACGTGCCTCGCTGACTAGTTCAGCAATACTCCCTCGCTCTGCAGTTTTTTAATCCATGGACAGAAAGCATTACCTGCTTTTATTCTGATTGATTTGCACTTTCATGTCTATTTCCTATTTATTTAAAACACACACACACACAAACAGAAAGAAGAAGACTACAGTCTGCTCTAGCTTCAGTGAGCACAAGGTACCCTCTGATAGCATTTTGTTCGGTTGGCTTTCGGTCTCAATTACACACGTGTCTTATGAGACTGTGAATTAGAGAATACAATTTTTCTCATGATTGTATTTGAACTGATTTATTTCTCTAATGGGAACGCCCAATATCATTGGCTTAGTTTTCACCCCTTCTTTTGGTTTCCTCCTTATATTCCCCTCACAACCCACTCGGGCTCACTCTCTTCCTGCACCAGGTATCAGTGTGTTCTCCTTATGGTTGTCTAGGAATGACCTATTTGTGTGTGTGTGTGTGTGTGTGTGTGTGTGTGTGTGTGTGTCCAGGGAGGTAAACTTAAATATTTTAGTACCAAAATATTTAAGTACTAGTATAATCTTAAGGATCTCCACTTACCCATTTTGTGAGGAACATGTTCCTTGGTCTGAAATTTTGTGTATTTTTATTTCAGACCCGGAAACTCTCCTATAAACACATCGTGTTTGATTATACATTTAATTATAGTTTCAACTTTTCACCTAGTCTCATTTGTGAGAGTGCCAATTATAAATAGTTTGGTATTCTATCCCAAATCTATCACTTTCCTTCTCATAGTTTTCAATTTTTGTTTCTTCATGTAAAACATTCTGCTTCAATACTCTTCAGGCGGCCTTTAATTCTGAGTTGGGGTTTTAGCGTCTATAGTGTCTATGGTTTCTTTTCTTAGCTTTGTCAGTGCTTGTTCAGCCCTAATCAACTTTACCTTTGAATACTCTATGGTTGTGTGTTTATTCATTGATCCATTTGTCTGTCCATTTGTCTGTTAGTTTGGCCTTTCAGAACCCCAGTGCAGGGGCATTTTCTATGACCTTCTTCACTATAGTGACCTCTCACACATATTGGCGACAGAAGTTTGTATAAATGCTCCTGACCCTCAGGTTATTACAATATTCTTCAAAAAAGCTCTTGGCCAGTGCTTTCTCACCATGCTTGTGCATATTCAAAGAAGCAAAAATTTTAATGGAGTTGTATGATTGACAAATAGCAGGGGCAGCCCTCCCATTGTTCCTATACAATATACCTCTAGCTCTCAAGGCAGGTTTTATTTTTCCAGATTTTTAACTGAATATGGTTGCATTTAGACTCTCTAAGTGTTCATATGGTTCATGTGGTAGTGTCTATGGACGTAGTCTTAATATGAGACCTAGGGTAAGCAGCATTAGCCTACATATACATTATTATTATTATTATTATTATTATTATTATTATTATTATTTCATCATCATCATCAGGATATCACTATATAATTCATGCTGGCCTCAAGTGTGTGATTTCTTTCTGCCTCAAACTCTGTATTGTGCCACCATACTTGGCATATAATTCTTTTAGTGAGTAAACAGAGTCTCTCTCTCTCTCTCTCTCTCTCTCTCTCTCTCTCTCTCTCTCTCACACACACACACACACACACACACACACACAAGCATGTTTGTTTGTAATGTGCCCAAAAGACCCTAGTCTTACACAATACTCTGATTTTAGGTTTTTTCTTTTCTTTTTTCTTGCTTAATATAAACTTCTAAGTTGAAATACAGCTAGAGAAAATTTTACAGTTCTTCTATGTGAAATTTGATATGTATATGCATATGTACCCATCAACAATATGAACAATTAAAGCATTATCAATACCTCAGATATGGCTCTGGTCACTCCTTATAATCATTACTTTTTCCTGAAGGTAATTATTATTCTGATTTAGATCATTATAGATTACTTGACTACATTATCTAAGTGGAATTTTACTGTATATAGTCTTTTACATCTGGCTTCCTTTGCTCAATATTGTGAAGTTTTTTTACATATTAGCCAATAAACTTTATTATGTTCAATTATAATCTTTTTTATCCTTGAGGTTTCACTACACGTATACAATGAAATATAATCATATCCACTCCCATTTCCCTCTTCCAATTCCCTCATGGAACATGTTCCTCTCCCAACTTCTTGTCTTTTTCTTTTCTTCAAGCACTCATTAAAGCCAATCAGTGCTGCCCGTATGTAAATGGATGTGAGATCTTCCACAAGAGCAGAGGAACCTAATAACACAAACGCTCTCAACAGTGAAAGATTCCCCTCCCTTCCTCAGCAGCTCCCAACTGCACGTTATTAAAGTGTGGGCACTAGAGAGCACCTTCCCCACCTATGGTGACATTTGGTTGACTGTATGTTGTGATATCTATCTGTTCATGTTAATTAGCCAGAATGTACTCAGTCACATTTGTCAGTGGAGTTCTATTATATAAATTCACCATTTATTGATCCCTTCTTCTTTGGCGACCCAGCTGGGTTTGGGGTATTTTGTTTTGGTTTGTTTGGGTTTGGTTTGGAGCTTTTGTCCTATATTTAGTGCACCGTGCTGGATCCTAAATTGTGTGTTTAGATGCTGTTGACAGCTCCCACCCAGTAGTTCTCCTAAGCAGTGCGTGAGAATTGCAGTTTTGCAAAAGCTCTTTGTGATTCTCACTCTTACTGATTCACTTTCAGCCAACCCATTTATGCAAGTCTATGTATTTCACTGCCTTACGTGCTTAGGGGGGGGGGCAGACATCTGAGTACCTTCTATCTATTATGTGGTTGAGGCCTTCCCTATTTTTATTTGAATTTTCTCCCTCTTTTCTCATGATTTATATAAACTCTTTGCATACTATGGACACTGGTTTCAACTAACATATATATATGACAACATATCTTCACAAACTATGGCACAGTTGTCTACTCTCTTAATATAAACAATCTTAACTTGTGCACCGAAATAATTACAACAAACATGCTGAAGTAGCCACAAATTTTATATTTATATATATATATATATATATATATATATATATATATATATATATATATATACTTTAATCAGAAGCCACCAATGTTGAAGTATATACTTACACAGCTCCATTGCTGAAATCATGGCATAAATATTAGTAGAGTATGATTAACGTATCTCAGCCTTTAACAGACATTTAACACTTGTTATATCAATAGCCTTTTCTGTTCTAGGATCCATCTCAAGAACAAACCAATAACACATTTATTTGTCACATCTTTTTAGTCGTCCCCAATCTCACACAGTTCCTCAGTCTTATATAACTTTGAAGTTTTTGGACAGTGTTACAGGTTATTCTTTGTGTTAATCTTCATTTGAGGTGTGTCTGTGGTTTCCTAAGATTACATTGTGAACGTACATTTTCTACAGAAATAAGGTGAGCTTGAGGCCATGATGCGAATGTCCATGGTGATAACTTTGCTCACCTTGCTGTAGAGATACTCGGATAGCCTTCCTTTTAACTTCAGCATTTTCTGAACTGTAGCTGATACCTGCTTGAAAGATACTTGGAAACAATGCAATCATCTTTTTTCCTATCATACATTATCCTTCTGTTCTCTCTTTCTTCTCTTATTTTCATGAGACTTTTACTTACTAATTTTAGTACTTGGAAATAGTTACTATTTACTACAATTGTTATTTTGTTGTCTGTCTAGCTAGCAGTGACTTATTTTCATTATTTCTGTTTATATCACTGTTTCTAAACTTATATAATAATAGGTTAGTTTATTTACTCTTTATATACATGTAGACTCATCATATTAATTGGAGTCTATGCATTATAATTTACCTCTATTGTCATATATTTAATTGTTCAGTATCACATCATTGCCCATTTGGAGATTATTCTCATGTCTTTGAATGTGCATTACTTTTGCTTACACTGTAAGATGTTGTATGATGTTTTTGTATTTTTCCTGTCCTAGACATAGAGACAAGTATTTGTTCTCATATTTATCCCTTCTGCATTAAAAAATGATATTTTGCCATCAAGCCTGGGTCTTGGATCTGCTCACTGCTACTGCAGAGCCACTGGTTCTGTTATCTCTGCCATCAAATGAGAGTGGAAAATATGTAATTACCAATATCCAAGTGCATTTTTATGCTGCTATACTTTACATTCCATATTTATATCTCTCATTGTCTTTAAAATCAAAAATTAATAGAGATGTGTCTAATGCCTTGGTCTACAGTTGCTTTAGCTCTCCCAGATAGGTACATGATTGCCTCCAGCCTGTCTTTGGAAAACACGGGACACTGGAAACTTCCCGAGTAATCCTCTTGAAGCTTCTTGAGGAATGGAATTGAAAGTGACACGATGCCTCCCCATGCACCTCTATCCTCGCAGTCTAATTCATGACAGAGCTTCACCCATCTTCCTGCAAACCCTCGCTCACAAGTCGAGGAGACACAGGGCTTCTCTGTAGCTCTCTGACCCTCACCAATCTGCTTCCAAAAGGAAACTTTTACAATTATTATGACTATCTTATCGATACTCAATCAGAACATGATGTTAAAAAGCCCTAGACTAGCTGGGCATGGTGGCGCACGCCTTTAATCCCAGCACTTGGGAGGCAGAGGCAGGCGGATTTCTGAGTTCAAGGCCAGTCTGGTCTACTGAGTGAGTTCCAGGACAGCCAGGGCTACACAGAGAAACGCTGCCTCGAAAAACAAAACAAAACAAACAAACAAAAACCCAACAACACAAAAAAGCCCTAGACTATGGTTTATATAAATTTTATAGATTTTTCCCTGGACTCTGGCTGGGGACAAAGGGATAGATTTAATCATATCAGCAGAAACTCACAGTGGAGTCCCGAGGAGACCAAGGAAGGTAGATGCGCTGTTGCCTTTCCTGCTGATTCTTTGCTGGGAACACTTAGGTCCACATAGCAGAGACAATTCCAAATCCAGATATTGCCAAATCAGAATATCAGTTCCATATCTTCCAAGACAATGATCGTCTGCTGAGACCAGCATGTTGGTAAGAACCTGAGAGGCTGGATAAGGAACTGGGGTCAAGAGTTGGTCAATCTCACACCCTAGAAATGTCTGTGTGCTCTGTGCTTCTGAAGGTGCTTTAGATGAAATTTAGGAACAGCTCTAAGCTAGAGAAGCATATTAGACATAAAAGGTTAAAGCAATACCAAAGGTCTGAATCATTAATACATTTTCCCCTGTAATTTTGTGTCCAATAAAAGTATAGTTACTCCAATTTATATAAATGGTTTCTTATAACTTATAAAGTTAAAACTGCCACCAATTTGTTCAATACTGCAACAAAGAGTTTGGTAGCTAAATTCATTTAGTCTCTCTCTCTCTCTCTCTCTCTCTCTCTCTCTCTCTCTCTCTCTCTCTCTCTCTCTCTCTCTCTCTCTCTCTCTCTGAAAAGGGTTTCTGTGTAACTTCCGTGGCTGTCCTTGAACTACCTTTGTAAACCAGGCTGGCCTGGAACTAACAGAGATCTTCCTGCAGAGTACTGGAATTAAAGTCATATGGAAAAACCAAGCTGGATTGTTGGGAAAACTGTGAGTGAAATAAACACATTTTCACTTTCAAGCAAGAAGAAAAAAACGACAGACAAGTCAGCAATAAAAATCACAAAACCAAGTGACTGAGAAAGAAATGAAAGCGATCTTCATTTTTCTGATAGACCAAGTAGTCCAAACTGAATCTCCTTAATTTTTTACCTTGATCGACTTTCCATTGCTCTCCCTTGTGAGGTTTTGTAACTTACTGCAATCTAGAATCACCGGGGAGGAGAGTCCTGTTGATGGACTGTTTCGTGGGCACGCCTCTTGATAACGCTCACTGAGGCAAGAGGACCCTGCCCAGCCTGGCTTATGCCACACCCACGGTTTGGGTGCTCAGCTGTAAGAAGGAAAACAGGAATTAAGCAGAAGCATGAAGGCGCTGTTTCATTTGCTCCTTCTTCTGACTGTAGATGCAATGCAACCAGCTCCTCCCGGTCCTTGCCTGCCTTAACCTCCCTGCAAAGGCGGACTGTAACATGGAATTCTGAGCACAGATAACTCCCCACTGCTTTGAGTTGCTTGAGTGACGGTATTTTATCACAGCGATACGAAATGAAATTAAGACAACCCTCAAGCATTCTCTGTCCCTCGTTAATTTTATCGTCAATGCATAGATAAAGGGAAACATTTCCTGAGTTGAATATAGACAGAGTATATTATATTTTTATTACACACACAAGCATAGCTAAAAAGCAAGATGCCTTCAATAGAGCTGTGGAGGCATTGATGAGCTGTTTACTTTATCAGGTCATCAATTATCGCAGCCAGAAAATCAATTGTACTGATCGGCTCCCCACACTACTGTGTAGGATACAACCCATCCCACATTGATATACTGCCGTTTATCATTACCTCTAGTTATCATCGTATGGCCAATTTCCAGTATCTAGTAACTGGACATTCTTCAAAAGAAAACTAGTATGAAATCCTCCTTTATCCATTTTTATGCAATTCATGTGTTTTCTTTATTATGATCACTACTGCTTAGGCTTTTGGCTATGATATCCCAATTTTTACATTCATGACAAAACAGGAAAAAATATACTATATATACACTATGAACACTACATATATATGAAACACTGCGGTGGCAACACAATACAGTGGCAGACAGAGGCAAAGGTTCGAATAATGCTTCTATCTGAGAAGATCAAGGACGATTTCTGGAAGGACTGGGCTCTGAGCTTGTCTGCGGCAGCAAGTAGCTTTTGTCAAGGTGAAGCCAGAACTACAGGAAGAAAATTGCTAATAGAATGAAAACAGGGAGGACAAAACAGGTGAATGTCCATAAATAACAAGTAGCACAAGTTGAACAAAATGTGGAGTAGTAAAGACATATGTAAATGCAATTAGAGAATGTAAGTCAGAAATAAGTCAAGAAAACGGCAACTAAAGGGTTGAGATTTTCTTTTATAATGTCTCCTGAAAATAAAGTAAACTTAGAAATATTGTTTCCTTTAAATTATAGCTTAAGAATTCTCTGATTATTCTATATGCATCCCTTACGTACAGGAACCAATACCTTCAAAATTTTCAAACTTAATGTTTTTATCTTACACTATCAAACGGGTGCTTTTCAAAAAAATACATCCAAATGATTTCATTGTTGAGTACATTTTGTGTCATACAGCGCCACCTAATGGTAATATATTGACTTGCAGGCAACTCTAACTTGGGAGTTAAGACAGACAGAAAGCAGTGAGAAGAATCCTCCAAGCAGGAACTCTGCTGAGACTACAGTAAAGAGTATGACAGGATTAGTTAAAGGCAGCAAACAGATTGGGAACAACCTACAGCTTCCTGAGAGAATTACTAAGTTCTATCACAGAGTCAACATCTGTCAGTTTGGAACACTCCATGTCCGTGCCCCTGCATTGGCCAGACCGTGTTTAAGCAGTATTTTCCCTTATGAGAATAAAGTCTTCATCTAATAATTGGTATTGCATGTCCCTGGATGATGATAAATGCACAACACAATAGTCTATCTAACACCACGTAAAAGCAACGAACAAGTGTAAGAACATGTTCTCGGTGGCTTGAGAAGCAGGTGACGTGTCAAAGGGTCAGAAAGCACCTTCAGTTTGCTGAAGTGCCTTCTCAGCTATCTCCAGAGAACACTACAAGTGCCCTAGCTCTGTAACTTTTCTTGTCTACTTTTGTGATAAAATATCATAACCAGGGCACTGGTAGAGTGAAGGGGTCATTTGGGTCTACAGTTTCAGGGAGTCAGAGTTCGTCGTGGTGTGGTGGTGTGACGGTGTGACGGTGTGACGGCAAGTGGCATGCAGAGAAGCTGGAGCAGGACGCTGAGCACTGATGTGCTCACCTCAAGCACACCAGAGCAGAAGTCACTGGAAGCAGGTCAAGGCTTCAAATTCTCAAATCTCACCTCTAATAACACACTTCTTCCAGCAAGGTTCTATTTCTTAAACCTCCCCCAAATACTGCCACTTGCTGGAAAACACACATTCAAATACCAGAACCTTTGGGAGACCTTTCTCATTTAAACCACCACACATCCATAGGTGGCTGTGGCTTTGTGCTAGGGAGCTTGTCCATTGATTGTACCCTGAGAATAGCATAGGTGATGATCAGGGTCAGGATAGACCCATCCAGTTAAGATGGGGAGGACTTTGACACTCAGGCAGTATCTATATCACATTACAAACGCACATCCTGCAGCTTGCCATCTAAAGTCAGCAAGCCCAGAAGGAAATGGATCAGCTGTTTCAATGAGCATATATCACACTCTGACTGTGCTTGGTCTAAAGAGCTTTCGTCATTCAACTTCATGAGCACCTCAGTCTGCAGGAGAGAGCATGTGAAATCTAATGTAGAACTTCGGGTTATTTCAGGTTATCAGTTCATCAACAATACACCCTTCTACTTATATCCCTGAACAACATGAAAATAAGAAACGTAAAATAATCCTATCTGCCTATCTCATTCCAACTAGGGACCTTTCTTTTCTGTCTTTACTGACCTTACATAATGATTTTAATTCTTATTTATAGACCAGACCACACAATAACATTGGGTTATATTTCTGTTGTGATTAAAATTTGTGACTGTAATTCACTTTTCTAAATGACATTAACTAAATACCATAGGTTAAATATCCATTACACTCCCGCCACAGTGCCAGATACGAAGAAAAGACAGACCTAAAACAAACATTTATTTTCAGCATCAATTCTGTGTGTTTCCCTTTGCATACAGGGGAAATGGTCTCCTACACGTCAGATTCTATCACATTATCTCGCTTGGCTTACCCTACATTCATATTATATAACAGCTAAAAAAAAAAAGATGTTGCCAAATTTTCCAATTCCTATTCTTGTCCGAATTGTAATATCCCAAGAATATGTAGAAACCAGAGGCATCGTCAGAGGAAGAGGAGGGTGTTCAGGGATTATTCTCAGACATGTGGCCTGAACCCTGACTGGCAAAGCAAATTGAATCACTGTTGGAAATGGAGGGATTTGAGGAGGCATGTAATCAGGGTCTATGACGCTCCGCTGCCTTTTCCTGCCCCCCAGAGGAGGAGAACTAATATGCAGGGAAAGCAAGGTCTGAGGCTTCCCGAGCCGCCTGCTGCAGGCGTGCCTGCTGGGACAGATCCCTTCACGGATCATAAAGAGAACAGCAGACACAAGTGTTCCCCCCGGAAGCTGCTCACCACCCACTGCCCACCACGGGGTTCCTTCCCTCCTCCGCAAGGCACAGCCTGCGGCCACTGCTTCTTCTCCTTCCTTCCACGGTTCTTATTCCCCTCCCCGCCACCCGGTCTCAAGAAAAATGATGCTCTCAGGAAGGATCCCAAGCGACAGAGATCCCTTTCATCCACCTTTGCTCATTTCTTTTAGCGTGAACTCAAGTAAGAATTATCTTCTGAAGCCACAGCTAGACAACCTTTCTCATAAAACCCAGCCCAAATAAACTATGCAGAGGCTATATATGTAGATAGCCTACAGGATTGTCAGCATCCATTATTACATCACAGTGGTTCCTTAGCCACTTAGCAGTGCATGAATTCCCTGTAAACAGCATATGGTACCTCTTTAACTCATGCTGAGTTTGTCTTTTGAACACCAAAAAGAAGGAATAAATTTTTAATCCATTTATCATTATTATCACAACATAAAATAAAGTGGGTAACCCATAAATAGTTGTGATTGGTTTCTTACAATTCTAGAGCCTGGGATGTTTGTGATGTTGTGTGTTCATTGTGCCTACTGAGGGCCTGGTCTATACTTCCAAAGCAGCACCATGAACCCTGTGTCTTCACACCATGGGGCAGACAGAAGAGCAGGAGGCCTGACTCCAATTGCCCCTTTTCTAAAGCTGAGTTCCCATGGCCTAAGCAGCTCATAAAACCCCCGCCTCTCCTTAGCTGTGTGACTGGGAGTAAGTTCTATGATGAATTTTGGAAAGAACGTGAACATTCTGACTCTAGCATATATCTTACAAATTTTGGTTGCTCTGTGTCCCACACCATCACCTCTTTCTTCGATATTTTCATGCTTTCCCTGACTTGGGCACATCTTTCTTCTTTCCTTTGACTTTAATTAATTTAAAATGTAAGCTGACACTCATATCTATACTCCTCTGAAATTAAGGTTTTATTATGGAGTCTTTCCAGTGGAAGATTTCATTTTATCATTTCCCTCTGTTTCAGATTCTCTCAAAACTGAAAGTATGGCTTAGCGAGGATGTCCAGAGGACTCGTTTTCACCATAACTCACAGTCAGCACTTTATCACGTGAGAGGTTCATATGCTTTGCTTGTGTGTGCAAGCCAGCTTGTGTCCTGTCTCCCGCTGGACTGGCTGCAAGAGAGATAAAACTGAAAAACCTCTCTCTCATCGAAGGACCACTTTTAAAATTGTCTAATCTTTTGCCAATGAATATTTTATGTGTGAAATATAATGATCTCATTTATTTTCTGTTGTGAGTAACCTCATACCACAGAATCAAAGAGGTTTGCTCTGGCTCACGGTTCTGATCAAAGCTGTGGAACCTCATCTCACGATGTCCTTCTTGCTGGAAGAACCCGGAGGTGACATAATAAAATCTGTGTGCATGTGTTCTGTGTTTGTTGTATGCATTGTCTGTGTGTTGTGTCTGTTGTATGTCATGTGTGTGTGCGTTGTGTGTGTATGTTGTTGTGTGTTGTGTGTGTGTGCTGTGTGTGTGTGTATGTGTGTATGTGTTCAGGTCTTTCGTCTTACAAACTCTCCAGTATTCAATTGTGCCCTATTATGATGCTCTCACCTAATCCTAATCACCTCTAAAGACTGCACTTCTACACACTGTAGTCATGTAAGAAAAGAGACAAAGGATCATGAAGTTACTTGGACATCTAAATAGATCTTGTTTCTGTTTCCTTTGCTGGACTCTAATCTGAAGTTGGAGGAGGAAGTGAGAGAAAGAGGAAGGACCCAGAGGAACATTCTGCTTCTGAGAGCCTACTATGTTCTGGGTCTGTGGCTTCCATTTCATTTACCTCCCATGGCTACTACAAACAAAAGCTGTTACGTATTAAGCCACGATTTCCTGAGTGTGGATCTTCATAAATAAACTCTAAGCTCTGACAGTCAAAGGCCCAAGCCCTTCACTCTTCACAAGCCTCGGTGCTTCATAGACTGACCCGTGTCCTAACTCCAAAGCTACTATGATATTTGAGAGAGGTCCATGTAAGTTGGGGCTTTTCCAAAGGGAAAGTAGCTCCTCCCCCTGGATCTGTGCCATGTGGTGAGGGGATAGTCTCATTTTTCTCTAAACCATATCTTAGAGGTGGAGCTTTACCCACAAGAAGTCCACTCAGACCTCTGTGTGGCTGGTGCCACTGATAACTCTCTAGAGCTTCATGGTTACACCAGGCAGAATAGAAACAGGGCTTTGAAGGAATTCCTTTACAGTTTCTGAGCCAGAGAATTCAATTGTCAGGAAGAGGGAGTCACTTCACATGGTAGTGTGGGTGCAAGTAAGGACTACCTATGTCCTAGATGTTTCCAAGGATGAGAACATCATCTTCCAGCACCCTCAGGTGCTACCTCCATGGACACCAAGTGCACCACCTAAGAAGGGATGGAGAGTCCTCAACAGTATACCTTATAGTGCATCCTTTCTTTCTGTGTGTGTGTGTGTGTGTGTGTGTGTGTGTGTGTGTGTGTGTTTCTCCCACAATACTTTTAGGGTTGCCAATATCAATTTCATTGTCTGAAGACTAGGAAACTAATGCAGGTGCAGAATGGACAGAGATAAAGAATGACAGGACCTCATAGCCAGCATTATTGATGCCACAGACTCAGTGACATGACATGGAAATTATTTTTGTTTCTTTCCTACTTGTGTTCCCTGGAGAGAGACCATATGGGAGTCCTGAAAAATCAGCACACCAGAGCTACCATATTGAAGTGCTGAGTGCTATGTGACAGAACAGAAGCATGTACATTAGTCTAAACATTAGACCAGAATATTAGCCCTAATAGCAAGACGGGGTGATATATATCTTCCTTGTGTAGCTGAGCACATAATGAACCAAATCCAGTTGACTATGCTGACTAATAGTTCGCCACTAGATGACTCATCTTGATGTTAGCAGTTGCTATCGTGGTGAGCAAAATTTGTTTTGCTCATGAGCTAATGATAGCATCTCCCTCCAGTGTTATCATTAGCTTGTGAACACAACAATTTCTTTTAATTACTCCCACTTCCCCAACTTGTGTTCACTGAATGATATTATTAATGGACTTCCCATAGCAGGCACCAGAGATTTGGTTGAGTCACTAACACCTCGAAGATCATTTATGGTGGAGGCATTAAGCCTCTAATTTCATCTAATTAGAGAGCACGTTTATTTCCCTAAATCCTTACTAATATTTTGAATTGAAAAAGAATGGTGCAATCTTGATAAGGATGACAAATGAGCGTCACAAGGCCACCGCTCTTTTGTATCCTCTTTGGACTAGCCCCTGAGTCCCCTTTGCAAGTGGTGAAAACAGAATCAGCCAAGAAAACCCCTGAGACACTATCTGAGTCCCAAGAAGCCACCAACTGCTGAACAATGACCCTAGATCCATGTTAAATCCTTAAACAGTCGGAGACAGAGACAAATGTTGCTTGGTCCCTTTATTGTGAGAGTGCATAGGGTTATTAAATCAAATTTCTCCCAATAAATTATAACTTTCACTCCTAAAAAGTAGTTTCTAAAAGACACTAAGGAGCACTTTTAAATCGTGGTTGATAACATTTCACATGGGAGAAGTTTGAGCAAGCCTGTTACAGTTTTGTGTGTGACCATTTTGTTTCATCTAAGACTGTACCTGCAGACATAGCTGTGTTATGTGTCCCTGACGATCTTAAGATAAATATAAAATTGTAAACACGGTGCTGGTGAGCATTTTACATAAAAACACAATAGGAATAATAAAGAAATGCACCGTGTAGTAGTAAAGAATAGAAATAAGAACTGAATGAGAAGGAAAAGGAAATTACAAGAAAGAAAAGAAATACTAAAGAATGGCAGGCACCCTTCTGAATTTGGCTTCACAACTGACCTGTGACCATCTACATACTCCATTAGGGGATCTACTGGGACAGGACTATGTACTTGTGAAAGTCTTGAGCTTTGTCCCAAAGCTTTCAAAGCATGGTAACCCCGAATGAGCCTACAATCTACTCAAAGTTTATTCTGTACTTTGACACATAAGGTGTGTTAGTTGCCACACATTTTTGACGGTGTATTTGTGACAATTTAAAAAAGAACATTTGTTTGGGCTCATTATTTCAGTCCATTACAGCTTGGCTATGTCCTGAGGCAACAGTATATTATGATGAATGTATATTATGTATGAATACAATGTATTGGAGACATCAGTTTGAAAAATAAGAGACAAGAAGGGGACTGGAGTCCCATCTCCCCTCAATAGGCATGCTACTTTAAGAAGGCTCTTAAAGAGTCCCACAACCTTTGTAGTGCCAGAGAGTGGCAGGCAACTTCTTAGCATATAGGCCTTTGGAGAGTCCTTCCAGGCACAGCCCTAGGCAACATTATTATTGAGGGCAAGAAAGAAACTTTATCTAACAAATAAGAAAAGGGATATCCAGAGGAACAATGGGGAATTGTGTTTTCTATTCTCTCAGTGGAAGTTTGGAGAGGTCACTTCACGTTTGTGCTAGGCAAAATTAATTGTCATCCATTCCTGCCATGTACGGTGGTCAGAGCTGGGGGATTGTTTTATGAAAATTTAAAAATATTAAAGTAGCACTGTACCATAAATATTTTAAGGCANCTGGCTGGCTGGGAGTGGTCCCAGCCTCTGGTTGGACTGAGGTCCTCTGTGCCAGCCGCTGCTGCAGCTGGCCACTGGCCCCTCTGCGATTTCAAGGCCCCTGGTGCGCTCCACTCACCTTTAACCCCGAAGTGTGCCTAATGTCCTGGGGTTTGGAGGTGCGCTGGCTGGCGGCCCTATCCACTGCGTTCAGAGAGGGCCACCGCTCTTTTGTATCCTCTTTGGACTAGCCCCTGAGTCCCCTTTGCAACTGGTGTAAACAGAATCAGCCAAGAAAACCCCTGAGACACTATCTGAGTCCCAAGAAGCCACCAACTGCCGAACAATGACCCTAGATCCATGTTAAATCCTTAAACAGTCAGAGACAGAGACAAATGTTGCTTGGTCCCTTTACTGTGAGAGTGCATAGGGTTATTAAATCAAATTTCTCCCAATAAATTATAACTCTCACTCCTAAGAAGTAATTTCTAAAAGATACTAAGGAGCATTTTTAAATCATGGTTGATAACATTTCACAAGGGAGAAGTTTGAGCAAGCCTGTTACAGTTTTGTATGTGACCATTTTGTTTCATCTAAGACTGTACCTGCAGACATAGCTGTGTTATGTGTCCCTGACGATCTTAAGATAAATATAAAATTGTAAACACGGTGCTGGTGAGCATTTTACATAAAAACACAATAGGAATAATAAAGAAATGCACCGTGTAGTAGTAAAGAATAGAAATAAGAACTGAATGAGAGGGAAAAGGAAATTACAAGAAAGAAAAGAAATACTAAAGAATGACAGGCACCCTTCTGAATTTGGCTTCACAACTGACCTGTGACCATCTACATACTCCATTAGGGGATCTACTGGGACAGGACTAGGTACTTGTGAAAGTCTTGAGCTTTGTCCCAAAGCTTTCAAAGCATGGTAACCCCGAATGAGCCTACAATCTACTGAAAATTTATTCTGTACTTTGACACATAAGGTGTGTTAGTTGCCACACATTTTTGACGGTGTATTTGTGACAATTTAAAAAAGAACATTTGTTTGGGCTCATTATTTCAGTCCATTACAGCTTGGCTATGTCCTGAGGCAACAGTATATTATGATGAATGTATATTATGTATGAATACAATGTATTGGAGACATCAGTTTGAAAAATAAGAGACAAGAAGGGGACTGGAGTCCCATCTCCCCTCAATAGGCATGCTACTTTAAGAAGGCTCTTAAAGAGTCCCACAACCTTTGTAGTGCCAGAGAGTGGCAGGCAACTTCTTAGCATATAGGCCTTTGGAGAGTCCTTCCAGGCACAGCCCTAGGCAACATTATTATTGAGGGCAAGAAAGAAACTTTATCTAACAAATAAAAGGGATATCCAGAGGAACAATGGGGAATTGTGTTTTCTATTCTCTCAGTGGAAGTTTGGAGAGGTCACTTCACGTTTGTGCTAGGCAAAATTAATTGTCATCCATTCCTGCCATGTACGGTGGTCAGAGCTGGGGGATTGTTTTATGAAAATTTAAAAATATTAAAGTAGCACTGTACCATAAATATTTTAAGGCAATAACAAATGTAGTAATTTATTTCAAAGTTAATTGCTCACTTGAGATGTGTAAACTTGCATTTCCTAGAAACCTAGAAAGATAGCTAAGACTCTTTACTTTCTGAGAACTGGCAATACAGCTTATTAAGGCAAATGTCAGTATAGCAAAAACGGTCAGCCCGATGTCATACTTCTCTCCAGACATGAGTGTAACTAACGTCCCAGCTGGGGTCTGGAGACCTGTTTATTTTTCTACTAACAAAAGTGGCAGCTATGGGCCTCTAATGAAGGAGCTAGAGAAAGTATCCAAGGAACTAAAGGGGTCTGCAACCTTATAGGAGGAACAACAATATGAACTAATCAGTACCCCCAAAGCTGTGCCTCTAGTTGCATATGTAGCAGAGGATGGCCTCATCGGCCATCAATGGGAGGAGAGGCCCCTTAGTCTTGCTTAGATCATATGCCCCAGTACAGGGGAATGCCAGGGCCAGGAAGCGGGAGTGGGTGGGTTGGGGAGCAGGGCAGGGAGAGGGTATAGGGGGCTTTGGGGGTAGCATTTGAAATGTAAGTGAAGAAATTATCTAATAAAAAAAGAGAAAAAAAAGTGATGGCTTTGGAATCTGAGTGCTACTATGTCCCTTACTTATGTCCTACCCTGTACTCTACACATAAGCCATTTGTTTTTACTGTGATCACTAAACATCTATTTTCCAACTTTTATAGATGTTCATGGGATACCAAGATGCTGAAGTCAAGATGTTCCACTTCTACTGGTAGACTGCCTGCCTCATGTGGAACCTCAGTGAGACTTTTATATAACATTTATGTAACATTTGTGAAGGATTCAACTGCATCCGTATTCTGAAAGTTGAATATGAATCTATACTTTTATTGCACATAATGCCATCAGATGTGCAAGAACATAGAGTGGGTAAGTCGTCTAAGAGCATTAGTAGGTAGGGTATGAACTGTGCTCTGAACTTTGCTATACTCTGCAATCATGACCACTCCTGGCTTCTCTTCTTGCCGTACTTTCTTAAAACCTGATTTCTATTTCATGTGCACAGTACCCAAATTCTTCACTTTAATTTTTATATGCTTTATCATTATTGGCATCTCCAATTTGGGGAGGTTGTTCATTTCTTTCATGTGTTGCTGTTTTGTTAGGATTTTTTGAAGTTTTGGTGCCCAGTTGGGGGTGCTGCTCTGAGAAGCTGTAGAACCTTTAGTTGGTGGGGCCCAACTGAAGAAAGTTGGTATAAGAGGTAGGATTTTGAAGGCTCCTCCTATCTCCTGCTAACTCTCTTGATTTGCCATGATTTGATCAGCATGTGCCACACAGTCCTGCTGCTGTAAACTCAACTACCTACCATGTCTTCCTTGCCACAAGGAACTGAACTCTTCTCAAACCAGGATCCTAAATCAATCTCATGTTGTTTCTGTTAGAATTTTTTTTTGTCTCTGTTACAAAAGTAAGTAACATAATGTCACCAGTATTTTATTTTATCAATTAATCATTTCTTTTCTTTAAAAAAAAAAGGTTATATAGCATTTTATCTTCCTTCTTCATACAATGGTCTATGCAATCAACTGCAGAAACAGCCAGCATTTAGAGGTTTGGTCAGGTAAGCCTGTGTGCCTTTCCATGCGCTTAGAACACCATATTAGAAATATTCATTTATGTAAACACAGATATATTTTAGCATAAAAAGATCATACCCAAGATATATTTTAACTTGCCATTTTAAATAATGGTTCTTGATGGTCTTCAAATGCATGTAATTATGTTCTTCCAATATAAGCAGATAGTCAGATGTGAAGCTGTCCTTTATATTCTATGTGAAATGGCACCCCACCATTCTCTTTTTCTTTTATTTTGTCTCGTTTAATTTTATGCTTGGGTTTTATCAACCCAGAACCTATTTTCTTATTGTTTAACTCCCTCCACTAAAGGGAAAGTTTTATGAGAATAGGAATTTGGTGTTTTATTGTTATACTCCTGGTCCATTAAGCAATGCTGGTACTTGGGAGTTGTTCAAGATCCGATGGCAGTTCTGTGGCATTGTCCTTTAAAAGAACCATCAGTGTATACAGTGATGTGGTGTATGTTGATGCTATTGACTCGCTGCCATGCCAACACGGGATATTATGCCTTTTATCATATTTTGTTAACCCAATAGCTCATCTCCATCTGATTTCTCTGAGACCACCTTGAGTAAATTATCAGTTCATATACTTTGCCCTTTTGGCAGTCAGGTTTGTTTTCTTATCTATATGTGGAAGTATTTTATGTTCTTGGCAGTCATCCTTGAGCCTTATTGCTGAAAACAGTTGGCTATATTTTGACATTTGTGTGCCACTATTTAGTCATGGAAGTCTGGGTGTGTTTGTCAGCTTCAGTGAGTGTGTCTATTGGTAAAGACCAGAGATTCTATGGATTTAATTTCACTAAAGATCACCCTGTTCCATATCATCTGGAGCTTCCAGAACCATTAGACTGTAGATATCTTTCACGTAGCTCACTCTAAACCAGGAAAATTTCCCAGGAGATTCTCAGGACTGTTCTTTTCCAAAGGTCTTGCCAGAGGACACAGTGTAGAAGCAGCTGATGCTCATGCCCCATGAAAAGTCACGATACAATATCTCAGGAAGGACATTGTGCCATCCAGACTGTACCTTGTTTTGTTCTGAGATTTTGATCAACCCTAAGCACACATCCAGATTCTCAGAGAGATGAATCTTTAACCTGTGTTGTATTTTAGTCACACTGTCTGAACTCCCATTATCCATCTGCTGGTTAGCAAATGCTCCATCTTAATGCATGCAAAGGAAAGCCCAAGGCTAGCTGAATGCTCAAAGCTAACAAATCTGGACAAGCCTGACTCCCTTGTTACTTTACCCACCAAGAATTTAATATATTTATCTTCAAACCTATTTATACAGGATAATCTGTCATGTTAATTTCATAATTTGGCTAAATATTCTACGAGATTCTAATGTGGGTTAAAAGAAATACTTGCTTCTGTGAAGATTTGGTTGCTTTGCATACACTTGCTAAGTTGGGTACTACAGGTTCTGTTGTTAAAACTGGAAAGACTATAAAACCTGGAAATTCCTAGAACTGTAGAGACTTAAATGCACACTTCAGCCAGATAACTTCATAAAGAAAAGGTCTTGGCTCTACATTAAGACTATTAAATGTCTACACCCTCACACAAATATTACATGCATTTCTTTTTATGATTTCCTGTTGTGCCAGATTTTCCCACTAGCCCACTCTTTATTTAAAGTATGTGCTGCAGGCCAGCTGCAATACCAGAGAGCTGTCTTCATTTATTTTGTACTGCTGTAACAGAATACCTGAGATAGCAATTTATTTTAAATATATATATATATATATATATATATATATATATATATATATATATATATATTGTGTTTAAATTCTGGAAGTTGGAAAAATCTAAGGTCCAGTGGACGTGTCATCTGGCACACTGTGTCCTCCAAAGATAGGGAAGCCCACGAACCTCACATGACAGAAATCAAAAAAGCCATGCTTTCTTACCCAATGTATTCATATTTAAGGTCTCATCTCTTAAAATAGTTACAAAGGGAATTAAATTTCAACCTGAGTTTCACAGAAGCCAAAATTCTATGGCAGGGATCTTGTCAGAAACGGCAGTTTGAGGCCCATTCAGAAACTACTCATATTAGAAAGGTCCCAGATAACTTTGCAAGTTACATATCAAAAGCACTAATGGGCTGGAGAGGAGCAGTGTCAGGGAAGAACACTTATCACGCAGTCATGAGGACAGAGTTCAGACCCCAGAACCTGTGTAAGGAGCTGGGCATCCCACACATGACGACAGCCCAACGTGAGAGTGGGAAGAAGAGTGAAGATGAAGCAAGGGTGCTTCCTCTTTTCCAGCCTCAATAAAAAAAATGGTGAGGTGACCCCAGGGTGACAAAGACTGGATGGAGACTCAGAGAGGAGAGCACTCGGCACTTGGCATCCTCTTCTGGCTGCTGTGTGCACTCACATGAGTATATACCTGTGCATACACACATAAACAGACATATACATACAGAAATAAATAAATATTTTATTGGAAAGAAAGCACTACTTACAGGGTGTTTTCACTCTACTCCCATGAAAAAAATATTAAAATGAATTTGTATAGGTTCAGAATTCCACCCACCCCACCATGGGGAAAACTTGTAGATCTCTCCTTTTTAAAAAATATATTATTGTTATTATTATTATTATTATTATTATTATTATTATTATTATTATTATTAATTACTCATTTACTCTACATCTAACTCCCTCTCCCTTCCCATCACCCTCTTCCACAATTCTTTCCCCAATTCCCTTCTTCTCTGAGCCGGTGGGGGGTCAAATCTCTGCAAGGTTAGGTGTTTCCTCTTCTACTAAGGCCAGACAAGGCAGCCCAGCCAGAAGAACATATCCCACATTCAGGCAACATCTTCTGAGACAGCCCCCATTCTAGTTGTTGTTCGGGACCTACATGAAGACCAAGCTGCTCACCTGCTACATATTTGCAAGGATACCTAGGTCCAGCCCTTGGATATTCTTCGGTTGGTTTTGCAGGGATACCTAGGTCCAGCCCTTGGATATTCTTCGGTTGGTGGTTCAGACTCTGAGAGACCTGAGTGTCCAGGTTAGTTGATTCTATCAGTCTTCCTGTGAAGTTCTTTCCCCTCCTGGCCCACAATCTTTCCTTCTATTCTTCCATAGGAGTCCCCAAGCTCCATCCACTATTAGGCTATGGGTCTCTGTATCAGTCTGAGTCAGCTGCTGGGTGGAGCCTCTCAGAGGTCAACATGGTTGTGTCTGCAAGCATAACAGAGCATCATTAATAATGCCAGGGGTTAGTGTTTGCCCATGGGATGGGTCTCAAGTTGGGCCGGTTATTGGTTGGCCATTCTCTCAGTCTCTGCTCCATCCCCCATGCCTGCATTTCTTGTAGGCAGGATAAACTTTGGGTTGAAAGTTTGGTGGGTGGGTTGGTATCTCTGTCTCTCCACTGGGGTTCCTGCCTGGCCACAGGAGGTGGCCTCTTCAGGTTCCATATCCTCATTGTTGTGAGGTCATCATTAAGGTTATCCCCATTTATTCTTGGTTTGGAACTTTCTGCACATGGTTTAGCACATTTCAGAGATTTCTTTTAAATTTGATCCTAATAAAAGCTCAGTTTCTCCTACACAACCAATGTTCTTGTAAACATCTAGTAAAAAGCTTGTCAGTTTTCTTATCGTAACCCTGTAGGGGGGTGCTCTGTGATGTTTGTATTCAAATGCAAAATTCTGTACCCCAAGATCTGGTTGCTCTAAGATGAGAGGAAGGGGATCCTCATGTACACAAGCCTTTGTGTCAAATTTGCTCCCCAATTTAAAACGATTAGTTAAATAAAACTGGCAACAGCCAATTAATGGGGACAATAGAGAGAGGTGGAGTTTGAGTTACTAAGCTGAGAGTCACGGGTAGGGACCAGGAGGAAGAGAGAGGAAAGAGAGAATGACATGGAGGAGGAGAAGATAGAGACAGCAGATCTTCATTAATCGTGATGGAGCAGCAGCAGGGGCCAAAGTGAATGCCTCCCCAGGACAGAGACCACTGGAGCACAAATAATACAGAGAATCTCAAACAGCAAGTGTTTGTTATCTAAGCACAGTTAGGATAATAGCCAGACTAGAATTAGAGATTAAAATTAGGGGTCACTCCCAAGTAATTATGCAGTAAATATTGTAGCTTGAGTCTCATTTATTTGAAGCTAGATGATGGGGATAAGATTAATTGTAATATTCTACACAGCCCAGAACATATGACCAAGAACAGCTAAGAAAAGGAAAAGTTTCTTCTAACTCACAGCTTCAAGACAACATCATCTCCCATCATCCATCGTCCATCATCCCTCATGGCAGAGAAGGCAGTGTGAATTGCTCCGTCACTGATGTGAAATTGTGTGGAAGCTCCTCAAATCGCCTACACTACTAGGTAGCAGAGAGAACTGGCCAGAACCAGACATGGGCTTGGTCCTCATATGCCTGGCATTGCTATCTGCCAGCCAGGATCCACTTTCTAAAAGACTATTTGAAAGCTTTCAAAATAGTGCCACAAATAAGATACTGAGCATTAAAATTGTGTGTCTGGGGGACGAGGGGGACAGCTCTGGGTGAGGCTGTCTGTTAAGAGCAGTCTCCTTCATGATGCTTCACAAGGAAGCATAGGACGTTTACTCATCTCTGACACCCCTTCTTGCCTATTTCATTTGTGCTTCGTCTACTGTGGTAGATAGTATTTATATTGCATTCTTTTAACTGAGTGTGTTTGTTAAAAATCAGTTCAGTTTCAATCCCCTTAGAATGATTTGCAAAAATTAACAACAAGAGAAAATTAGAGGCATTCATCAGCCTAGTATTAAAAAGTAATATGCAATCTGACTACTTTCCCTGATTTCAGCCCCAGATCCTCCCTTAGGTCACATTCTTGCTTGATTATTTGACCTTAATTGTGACCCAAATATCCTTTTTTGGGAAAAAACAATATGTTCTCTTGATCTCTCAAAATTCAGAATTATGCCTCCCTTTTAACTTTCCCTGGTCAACTTGAAGCAAATGTTCTTTTGTCTCTAAAGCCCAGGGAGGATGGGGTTGGGGAAATCACTTCCAAAGACATATTCACTTTTAGCCTCATGGTGTGCATATTTGCATATGTGCCTCACAACAGTGCTTTAAAGGTTGTGTGTATTCCTCGGGTCAACCGTACAGTCTACTGAATGCTGGCATTCTTTTGATGAATGAAGAAATGTCTGAACAAATAAGTCAAGTATATTATGAGAATTTTACTTTGTCTAATTACAAAGACTTACAAATTTGACATAGAAAACTAGTGAGATAAGCAAAATCGCCCCTCCACCATGCCATATTTATTTATGTGTTTCTTTTTACTTTTCTGCTCCATTCACTATAAATGGGATTTGTTTTGATGCCTAAAGAATGCATTCAGAATATATACCAAAGTATATCAATGAGGCATTGGGATGAGAGGGATGATGCATGTATGGGGAAGATATTTCTATTTTACCAGAATGATGGTATTTGCCACAGAGCTTTCATCTTAAAAATTCACAAGGCATTAGGCACCCTGAAGACTGTCTCTTGAGGACCTGCCTGCAAGGAAACACTGACTCTGAGAGACAGCATGGTGGCAGGCAGACAAGCTGTCACAGAGTCAACTAGGAAAGTGGGATAGTGGTATGCAAGCCAGCACACCTGACTGGCCTTGAGCTGAAGGGCATAGTCATGTGATGAGCACTAGTGAATATCTCACCAGAGTGAACTTCATAGACAAGGGCAAAGGACACCTTCCCTGGACATGCTACTAGTTAGTAGAGTCACTTTGTTAATTTGAGAACACAAATGTGTATGTGTGTGTGTGTGTGTGTGTGTGTGTGTGTGTGTGTGTGTGTGTATGCATATATATATTTATCAATTCTCTCACCTTCTTGTTTTGATCAATGCTGTCAGGCAGAAATAGAACATGAGCACAAATGTAATTTTAAAACTTCCAGTAGACACATACAAAGTAAAATAAAAGTCATAAACCTAATTTTAGTAATACAATTTAACCAAATATTCCTGTATGGTATCATCTTAATACTTAATTCGTATTTATAAGATTATTAATTTTTTTCCATCTGATATACTAAATCCTTGAAATCACATCTTAGTCTGGACCAATCACATGGCAAGTCTTCATCAGCCACACGTGATTGACGGTGGTGATACCAGACAGGGAAGTCTTTGGATACTGAAAATATGCAAAAGAGGTAAATTTCTGTAATTAATAAAAGCTTTGTAAATCAAGGAATCTATTCCTTGGATTTTTGTCTTTCTAGCTAGGTCATATCATTTCTCCTATTCTTTTCCCATCAGTCCATGTTGACAAATACCCTTCCAGATTTGTAATGAAAAGATAGAACATTAGCATATTCCTGGGCACCCACAGGACATTCAATAAGTGATTATGTACTGACTGTATATCCATATGGAAGAACTCCTGTACCAGTATGTGTGAGTGGGAAATCTCCATAAGGCAAGTTAGATCATCTCATTTTAATGTTTCTAAAATCATAATCATAGAAGCGAAAGACTGTCATCTCATTGTAAAACTTTTGCTGACTATGCAGTATGCCAGTCTATGAGATCATGTTACTTTTATGAAAATAGACACAGAAATATCTGCATGTCCCCACCTTCAGAGGAAGGCATCATTCAGAATGGACTTTAATTACTCTGTCAGCCTGGCATGTAAGAACAGACATCTTCACAGTGTTCTAACAAAAGCTGAACATACAATGTTCTCCAGAAAGAGGATGATGTTGCAGGACAAACTCATAACACCAAATGTGAAGAATAAATGGGAAACAAAATCACAACTTAGTGCAAGAACCAGTACGAAGACAGGAAATCCACAAGTAATTCAGCTGGAAGTTGAGTGAGAACAATTCTAAGAGACCAGAACTCCAGGGAGACTCAAAGCATATTGAAGTGGGAATTTCTGATTTTGTTGGAGACTCGGCTGTGTCATGTGATTATTTTTTTTCTAGAAACTGTCTTATGAGAGGAGGTTTTACTGTGAACACACACCTGGTGTTTTTCTAGAAGTTGCCTAGTAAAAGAGCTTGTGGTACCTTGCTGGAGTGGATGCTTGAGAGGCACGTGATGTTTCAAAAGGGTATAACTCCAAAGACAGTGGACATCGATCTTGCATTGCTTCACCTTGCTTTCTTTGCTGATCTTCACTTGTGGTAACTTTGTAGAGAGAAATACACAAAAGAACTTCTGGTGGTATTTACTACAGCTACTTCTTGCCGCTTCTGCAGACTTGTGCGGATTGGCAGAGCCTTGAATTTTCTTCTGGATCTAGCCATTGCTAATGTTTCATATTTGGTGTTCTACTAGTGAACTGGACTGCTAACAAGGAGGACTATGATCTCCCCCAAAGAACTATTTCTAAACAGGTCCACAATGCCTGTTTCCCATTATCCTTCCTTCCCTGCCCCACCTCTGGTGGGTGGTGGGCTAGAAATGAGGTTGAAGTATTAAAGAACCATAATTAAAATAGATTTGGGGGAACCTAAGCTTACGGGATAGCCTGCGAATTTTGTCAGGTTCTTACACTGAAGATCAGGTATAAGCTCCTATGTGCTTTCAGTAGGAGAACAAAACAACCAGACCTCTCAACTATTTATAGACTATTGCTATTGCCTCTGATTGCTTCCCAGAAATTAAGGGGAACACCCTATTGTTGAAGACACTGCACATTTTGTATAGAAGACTTGATGGAATCAAGCTGGAATTGGCCTGGAAACCAAAGGATCTATGCAAACTTCTAAGGAAGAGAATCCATCAGTAGTCCTACCCAGGTGCAATACATATGAACAACAATGACCAGAATGGTAAGCTATTACAAAAGGTGCATTAGGAAAAGTGCCGGAGAATCCTGCCCTCAGTGAGGTCTCCCTCCAAGAGGAATTACTGTACAGAGGTGAAGCTTTGTGAGTCTCTGGTTTCCAAAAGTTGTCCTCTAACCTCTGTGCACATTGACACACATCCACACATAAATAAATAGATAAGCAAATAAGTAAATATAAATGGTTTTAACTTTATGATGAAAATCAGAGAATATCTTGCCTGTATAATAACTAAGAATTATATCCAACTTCTCAGAAAACATGCAAGTAAGAATATAGAGGGAAATATTTTAATTGATCTTTAAAATTGGAAACCTGAAATTGTAAATAACTTTAAAGACATCCTTCAAAAGTGAAGAACAGTTGCTTTGAATATATCTGATGGGGGGAAAAGTTACCAGAAGATGATTGCCTTCCGAGGATAAAAGGAGAACAGGGTTGATGTGCTGGGTGGAAGTGGGACTTGGAAGCTACAGAAAATCACTGCAATCAAGATAATGGTTCACAAGAACACATTATGAAATGCAAAGTGTGTGGGGGAAACCATTGTCTTAGAAGCATGGAGACGCTGGTCAATGGGAAGCCAAGAAAGAATGGAGAAAAGAAACTGTGGGGGAAAATACCACACTGGTTAGAGTTGTCAGAAGACTAGAGATCAGGTGAAAGATACAGTACTGAAGAGTTAGAAATATTCTTTGAGAAATAAAACAAAACCTCAGGTTTCATTGGTCAGAATCGAGGGTAAAATTGCTGCGCTGTTGCCGGGCGTGGTGGCGCACGCCTTTAATCCCAGCACTCGGGAGGCAGAGGCAGGCAGATTTCTGAGTTCGAGGCCAGCCTGGTCTACAAAATGAGTTCCAGGAGAGCCAGAGCTACACCGAGAAACCCTGTCTCGGAAAAAAAAAAATTGCTGCCCTGTTAGGGGGTCCCAGTAGGAACTGCCCCCAGCTCCTTCCAAAGGGTCGGACAACTTCTGAGGTCATGAAGGCAATTATTGTATCAGATAGGAAACAAGGAAGCACAGCGCTTATGGGACAATTGGGGGCAGGATTGAGCATGTTAAGTGGTAATTATTAAAATTCCTTACTTCTTCCATCTCCCAACTTCTTTATTCTCCTCCATATTTTCTTTCATGGTCGCCACTGGCAACACGTCAATAACCAGTTCTTGTCCCCCGAAGAATGAGGAACTGCTGCAGAACCAACATACCAAATAAATTAGAGAGTGCGGCTGACAGAAGGGAAAGATGGGTTGGGGAAAATACTTTTTATTTAACAAAATGAAATAGTGTTTCTAAATAAACAAAAAGTCAATAGTGTTTCTATGGCAGTGGTTGTTTCCTGTATGCTGCTCCATTTTCTTTATGAAGTTAAACTGGAATGAATTTTCCAAATGACATGAAAGCGGTCAGCCAAGGCTAGAACTATTTTCGCTGGTTGCTTTCTGAAAGCCAAAGCAACAAAGATGGTTCTCCAATGGGAGACCATCTTCCTTCCTGTTAATTTGGCATAAAACACTCTCTCATCTACAGTCCCAAAGGATAAAGCCAAGATAATCTTCCTACACTGTCCTACTCTACCATGATCTAAACTCTACACAATTACTGCAATGCCATTCATGTCAAATTCCCATGGGTCTTGTTGACAGGCTTTTATTGGTACATCTAGAAAGATTACAGAAGAATATCACGTAAAACTGGTTGATATTAAGGCTTTGTCTTCTCAACCCTAAGTAAGTGACATACACACATAAAGAACATGTCCAACACACACACACACACACATGGGATGGGAAGACTATATCACATTTCTTAGTGTGTACCACAGTTACCCAATTTAAACACCCAAAATACGTATCAGATTTTGGCATTACAAATTTTGCCATTGCCAGATGAAGAACTTTACTTTTTTTTCCCCCTAGGGGAGCAGCTAATGTAAACCATCTAACCTTGACATTTCTGATGGTAAATATTAATTTCCTTTAGAAATGATCCTGTTTTGGAAAACTTACCAGGATTTTTCAAGTCCTTCACGTAAATATTCTTTTAGGGAGCTGTGGTGGGGAGCCTGTTTTAGTTTCTGTTCAATGAATGTATATATGCAAATTTCACAGATTATATAATAAGGATGGTATGTACAAAACTCTGCATTTCTTTCTTTTTCCAAAATATGTTATTTTAGTTCTTGCACTATGTTTCAGTGTAACTAAATTCAGTCAGTTAATTGGCATTTAAACTCTAAGTTCTACATAACTCTCTCACCTCACACTTCGCTCCCTCTTCTACTGGTATACTCTGATTCCCTAAACTCAACTGAGGCAAGAGGGGAGTGAGAAGCGGACCATAAATCCTGAAGGACATTTTCAGCTCTGGCTTTTAAATGGGTTGTGAATATGGCTCTCTGTGGTTGGTTTGTTATAGGGTCTGCTGCAGAAATAGGGCATTTTAGACATGTTCAACTTTTATATTGTCCCCAGTTCTTTGTCCCCAGTCTTCCTTTCAACTGCACCCAACTTTATTCACTCTGCAAACTCTCTGTAAGGAAGTTACGGTTCACATGAAACCCAAAGGCTGCATGACTTGCCTTCACCACTTGTCAAAACAGAAACACATTTCTTACACACACACACACACACACACACACACACACACACACAGGTACAAAGAGAAATTTCACAGGACAAGGTAGTCAGAATATTTACAGAAAGCCACACATTTGACTGTATTTATTTTCTTTGCCAGGAAGTGAAAGTATTCGAGCCCTCAGATACCTGCTTCAGGGAGACAGCCCTGTTCCATTGGAAGCACCCTGCTGACGGCCACAGTGCCCAAACCTAGGTATTAGTCCCTCTGTTAAATGCTCTTTGTTCCTTAGAATGTGAATCTGCTCTTGAGCCTGTGTTTGTTGCTAGAAAGGGTGGAGTTCAGGAAAGCTCAGTGGACTAGCAAGGCACTTGAAACCAAAGATGGCTCCCTAAGAAAAAGTCACTTGTTTATTTTTGTTTTGTTTTGTTTTGTTTTTCTAGAAAATGACTCGGTCTTAAGCTGAAAGATAAATCACCTCAGACTCTGTATGAGCTATTTATTAGTGGATTCTCAAAATTCCTAAGAGACTGGACACTCAACTAGTTGCTTCTGTCTTTATGACTTTCCATTGGGTAAATTCACCCCAGAACCCCCCACTGAGCTAACCAATTGTCCTTATGCAGGAACAAATGCAAATGTACAACTTAGTGAAGTTTGTACAGATCCCTTGGTTAATTAATTAATTAATTAATTAATTTTATGTGCATGGGTGGGGGGTCTGTATACCACATGAGGGCCTCATCCCCATGGAGATCAGACAGGGTGGATTCCCAGGAACTTAAATTACCACAGATGGTGGTGAGTTACCCTGTGAGAGTGGGGAATCGAACCCAGGTCCTCTAAAAGAGCAGCCAGTGCTCTTAACGGCTGAGCCATCTCTCCAGTCACACTCCACACTTTTAATGTGGGGATTTGTTTTAAGATCTCAAATGTGTACTGGTTTCTGATCCCTGTGGTTTGAGATGGCTGTCTCTCTTGTGGAAAACATCTGGTCCACTTCATGTTGACCAACTAGCAAGGCTAGAATGTGTACAAGAGTGGCCGCGGTAATGACTGACTGGATGAGATGGGTTTTAATTCTTTCCTAACCTTTCCTTGAGTGGAGCTTACAACAAAGCCTGTGAGTTTGCTAAGCGTATGAATCACTGGGGAATCTAGTTAAAAAAAATTACAGATTCTCATTCACTAAACGGTGGGAGTGCTCATCAGTTTGCATTTTTTTTCTTTTTTTTTTTTTCACGGTGGACACACTTGCATTTTTAACGTATAGGGCGATAGGGCTAATCAATATGGAATGTCACTAGTCTATAGATATACTCTATGTGAAAACTAATGCCATTATTAGGAGAGTTGTGTCCAAAACATCCTTTGGTGGCCAGTGGTGCCAGGGCAGGAAGAACAGAGAAGACTAGCTAGTGCCAGTAGAGGGCAGCAGAGGGCAAGGCAAAGTGCACTCGCTCCCACAAACAGAACTCCCCCAGTTGTCCCCAAAACTAAAGGAGTAAGGAGGTAGGGGATACAGGAGCTCAGGGGGATGCTCATATGGACCAGATTATACTCCCGAAGACAGCCCTTTATAGCCATAGGTAGAATATCACGGGGACTGGAACAGTTGCTCAGCCGCGAATTTCTGCATCTGGAAAACAAAAGGAATGACCTCCATAGATGCTCCCAAACCTCCATCTTGGGAATCAGTTCTCCTTGATCAGACTTGGATTGAACTAGAAGATTCCATGTTCATAAGCAAAGTATGAACAAAGGAAAACTAGGGTATCTAGAGAAGTCACCAGGAAGGTGGAGACCCACGTGTGGATGGCAACTGAAACTGGTTTGGCTTGACACTCCATGAAAGCTTTGAGTTCCCCAAAATTTTAAGATGCGCTATCAAAGCTTAACTGAAAAAAAAAATCAAAGGCAAATAAGACTTGAAGGCTCATAGTCAAAGCATCGGTTCTTCATCCAACCTTTATCTTCCTCTCCTTGTGGAGAGGAAGACTTTCTGCTTCTAAAGATTTTCACTGTATCTGCTTTGCATTCATATTCACCAGTGTGTGTGGTATAATCTCTGCGTTGGTTATTTTTCTCCTGGCTGGAAAGCATCAGGTTAAGTGAGGAGGATTTCTTTGGGTTCAGTCTAAGAATGAAGGTAGGGAAGGCATGGTGGCAGGAACCTGAAGCAGCCACCACATTCGGTGTGCAGTCTGGAAGGAGAAGGGAGAGACTGACTGCCTCAAAGATTCCACAGCCTGTCAAAACAGCACCATCAGCTGGAGACCAAATGTTTAGACCACAGGAGCCAAAGGCAGGCCATTCAAATGCAAACCACAGCGAACGTCACGATTATTCACTAGTTGTTGACATTTTTTTTTCTATCATTCAATTATACCATCCTTTCTATTTCATTACTCCCCAAACATAATTTATCTCATTTTTGGATCATAGTTTCATTCACTGCTTCTAAATTATGACTATGTAAATATTATTCATCAATAGATCAAGTTACACATAAGTAATATCACTATGGTAATATTCAAGTCCCCGTGCAACTTTCTACTTATGCTGGAAATAATAAATTATTTCACCACTTTATTAAACCAGCACAATCTCTAACTATAGTCTAAACGTCTCTTCTTCCTCCTTATATCCATAGATAAGCTAAGTCCTCATTCTTCAATAAAGAAAACTTCTCTTTACAACAGATGAAGAGCACTACTGAGAATTACCACAAATCAAAGTGCAGAGTTGTGGATCCCAGACTCCACAGACAAGCCTACAAAACACTCCAGTACCCGAGACTCATTGAACACTGCAGAAGAGGGGCAGGAAGAGTCCTGGAGCACAGGAAGAGAGCTGTGAGACTGTCTCCTGCTAATGCCAGATGCTACACCCATAAAGTTTCACCAGCACAGCTCCCTAAACACAAACTGAGCAAGAAAGACACCAAAAGGCATGCCAAAGTGAACCCGAGAAAGACCACAGGTGACCTTGACCTTACACAAAGAGCTCTAGGCAACAAAGGAAGGCTAAGGGCAGGAGAAAAAGTCTTCTTCACTGGGGAAGAGCACATCAACTGGTCATTCAATACCAAATAACCCTGAAAACATACATGCAAGTAACAGACTAGACAGGCTTTATCTCTGTGTGTGTGTGTGTGTTTGTGTGTGTGTGTGTGTGTGTGTATTACACATAATAATTAATGAAAAAGGTTATGAATGTGAAAAAAGACCAAGGAGGGGTATATGGGAGGGTTCTGAGAGAGAAAAGCAAAAGGGGAAGTTGCATAATTATAATTTCAAACTATAAAACTAAAAGAAAAAATTTGTTCTTTCGTTTCCTAGTTTGCTTTGAACAATTGGTGCGATTTTGCTCAGCCTCAGAATCCTGTGCAAAACGTCCCCATGGAGGCGTTCGCCAGCTCATTCCTCAGCTTTGTTATTTTATATCTGGTGCCACGTTTCCTGGTGCCACTCACTCTGAGCTTGGTCTGTTTACTTCCATCAGTGGATCGTGCCTCTGGCCCCCCATCCTCCACCCCGTGAGTGGGGCTCATCAACACGTATCTGCTGAGGTCTAGGCTTCGTCTTGTCACTGTAGTCTCTCATTCACATTCTCCTGAAGACTCACAAGATGGATGCCTCCTAAGCTTTGGCCAGGCTGTTATAGACAGCAGCCCCAAACTCCTCATATTTAAAGGTGACTCCATCATATATTATAGACAGCACGCCCAAACTCCTCATATTTAAAGGTGACTGTCATATGTTTGTGTTATTTCCTAATGTGTTTTAATTCTGTTATGCCACTACTTGTTGGCCAGCACAAAAGCTCTTGTATCAACTGATAACGTGGTTTGTTTTTTTTGTTTTTCTAACATCTGAGTTATTATTTCATTTGAGTATCCACAGGATTACTATGTTGAATAAAATATGCCTCGGTTTGGCTTTTCGAACCAGTTTTCCCAACTATTTTCTCTTTTAATATTAGATTTTTTAATAGAGTTTTTATGACATATGTTTTAACTTCTACTGTTTGTTTATTTGGCATGCCTCTTTGAGAGTTCCTGTGACACACTTAGAGTTGTACTTACTCAGTCACTGTCAAATACTTTTCCCACCTTCTTCATTTCATTTATTTATTTATTTATTTATTTATTTATTTATTTATTTATTTATGGTTTTTCAAGACAGGGTTTCTCTGTGTAGCCCTGGCTGTCCTGGAACTCACTCTGTAGACCAAGCTGGCCTTGAACTCAGAAATCTGCCTGCCTCTGCATCCCAAGTGCTGGGATTAAAGGCGTACACCACCACCACCCGGCTTCATCTCCTATTTATAATGTCTTTCCCCACTCCTGTTTCTCTTATGATAACTTTCAGTATGTTCTCTTCCCAGTTTGGACATTTCTGAAAGGGTTTGGGGTGTTTGTTAGTTTGTTTTTATGTCTTGTACCTTTCATGGCTTTGTTGTCCTCTAAATGTTTCTTTCCCGTGGTCATTTCTGGGTTTTTCTATTTAGTAATATTTTCTATGGTTTTCACAAATTTATTAATTTATTTTAGCTCTCTTTGAAGCATATGACTATCGGTGACATCGGTGACAAAAAGCATATTTCCTTGAATCACTGAATGTACTCTGCTTCTTGCTTTCCTGTTTTATTTTTTTGACTAATTTTATATGAGGCTTGCCTGTGAGTTCTACTCTTCTTCATGTGTGTGAGGCAAAGATGAGTCTGGACCATTGGTTTAGGTCCACAAATGTAGGATTCCTTCTCTTGTCCTTTTTGAAGGCAGAAATCTGTGGCCTGGAACTTGCTGGATGTTCCTTCACCACAGTCCACAAACCAGAAGAAGGTGGCTCCAGTGTGAAACTGCTGCTCACACTCCTAGGGTTTCTGAATTCTTTGTCACCTGGCAGCTACGTCTGGAGAGCTTGGGGGAGTAGGGTATCCGATTCTGCCTCTATCAAAGCTCTAGACATTAACCTTGATGCTTACATTTTTATCAGTGCTATTCTAACCCCACATGGTCCATTGGGTCTGCGGTTTGAGGTGTTGCCCTCCTAATTGCCTTGTCAGAACATTTAAGCTGGAGAGAGTCCGTGACACCAGACTTACACAACCCGTCCTGAACTTAGGCTCCGTACTTGAAACGGGATAAAACAAAATCTGTGCAGGTAAGCTGAGACAATGTGGAAGTTACCCACACTTGAAATCAACTCTGATTTAAGCTGTAAAATGGCACGCCATTGTTTGTCATTACAAAGTGGAATTATGGAATATCTGAAACTGTAATTTTATATGGTAACAGCCGTGTTTTCACCTAAAAAGTTATTTCTATCTTCTTTTCCACCAGAAAATAACTTTCAAAGACCCTGTGATCTTGACCTTTTTCCTCTCAATAGCAGATCCTTGCTGCCCGGTACAGAGCCCGGCACATCATAGCCCCTTAATTAATACGAAATTGAGAAATGAATCAATGTTCTAACTTGGCCTTAAAGTGTATTCCGCAAAGAATAAGTCAAACGTATAATGATTAAGATTATGATGAGATTGCCGGACCGAGCCTGTGTAACATGCTCTGCCCTGGTACTTTTCCCTCAGCACTTCCGTTTGCTTGCGTCTAGCTTGACTCCTATCAGCACTATCGATGTCCAAACCCGTTAAAAACACAACAGAGCTAACCCGCAGTTCTCTGTCCTCCGGGCTAAAATAGAGAGAGAGCGCCTACATTAGTAGGGCGAGCTCTTCAGCAGAAGGAGTTTCAGAACCAATCTCTCTCTCTCTCTCTCTCTCTCTCTCTCTCTCTCTCTCTCTCTCTCTCCCTCCCTCCCTCCCTCCTTCCCTCCCTCCTTCCCTCCCTCTTCCTCTCCCCCCCCCGCCCCTGTCCAAAATTTTTAATTAAATAGATTTGTTCTGATGGAGCAATCTATCAAGTATTCTTGTTTGCCGGGCGGTGGTGGCACACGCCTTTAATCCCAGCACTTGGGAGGCAAAGGCAAGCAGATTTCTGCATTTGAGGCCAGCCTAGTCTACAAAGTAAGTTCCAGGACAGCCAGGGCTACACAGAGAAACCCTGTCTCGAAAAAACAAACAAACAAACAAACAAATAAACAAAAAAGTATCCTTGCTTGCTGGGGTTGGGGGCTAAAGGCACAGCCCCGCTCCTCCCCCAAGAACTATTTATTTGAAGAGGATAACAAGAGAGAAGCAGGAGCCTGCGGTAATGATACTCAGTGCAGAAACAAAAAACGCTGTATGGCTTAGGATAGCCTCCTCGTGAAGTGGGGTGTGGACGGGCTCTGCGTGTTTAAAGAGCCAGCTCTTCCCTTGCTGAGAGGCGTCTGCTTAGCGGCTTCAGTGAGAGCAGCTGGAACAAGGAGCAGATTAATGAGCACACATTTGGTCTCTACAGGTTCTCTCCCTCTGCACTAATGGAGGGCTGTCAAAAGCTCCAATTTGCTTCATCTCTACACAATACTTGATAAATGAGTAACATATTTATATCATGAGCTATATGGGGTGGGGCAACGGGGGCAGGAGGGGGTGAGAAGTTACCAAATATTCACATGCAGACTCAGATTTTGGCCTTCGCTCATAATATTCACAATGACACAATGGAAGGGTGCAGGTGTAGTTTAACCCTTTTAGCCTGTGCCAGAGCACTGAATTCTTTGAAAAGAAGAAAGGATTTACCTTAAACTACAAACACTTTAATCAAGTGGCTTTCTTCAGATGCCATAAAAGCATTTTGAAACATTCAAGTAAAAAAAAAATCCTTATTTTCTGAAAATATAACCTCTCAAACACTAAAGACCTGCCAGACCAAGTCCCATCAAGTAACTAGGCATAATAAGAAGCTTAAAAAAGGGCCGGGATTAAGTTACGTTCATATGAATAAGCGCGTTTTTGTTGTTCACAGCTCAATCCTTAAATGATCCTAACTCGTGCATGGAAGGTGTCTCCTCGTCAAAATACATTTGTGTTCTCAGCGTGGGTCCCCAGGAGACAAAGATGGGGAGACTGAGACTGGGAGCTCCCCAGTCTTCATAAACAAATAACTAATGACCAACAATAATTCAAGATTTGATGCCACTTCCTCTAGCGTCCTTTGGAGACCCTCTTCTTCCACTATCCAGGTGCTTCTGAGCCTCCATGGAAGTGTCTTGTGGGAAGTGGGAAATCCTTGCCTGTTTAGACCACCCACTCACAGATGCCCCCCCATTGCCCTCCCTACAACTGGCTTTTTCTGAGGAGACAACATTCCCAAATATCTTCCTTTTTGGTCTCTCTACCCAGGCTCCCATATCTGAAAGGTGTGCCAGGTGCCAAAAAGAGGCATCCCACTCAAAAAATAAGAATCTAGATAATTCACTTGCATAAATGCAAAAGAAGCGCTGTACCCCGGCACAGTGCTCAAGGATTCTAGCACAGTCCAGCTTGTGCCCTTCATGAAAATGCCTGCATCTGCCTCAAATCTAAATGACAGTCATGGAAATGGAGTGTGCACCTCTCTCTGATCATCCAAACAGGAACATCCTCTTCCCAAGGAAAATTGAAGTCCCCATTCTCCTTAATACTCCCGGAGCCTTTAGTGCATGGGTTCTCTTGTAAATGATTAATTGGGAATGAGCATCATATGGTCAGTTTTCTCTGCATTTTGACCAGTTATGGCTTTCTGTAATGATCTCTTTTGCAAAAAGAAGCTTATTTGACATGGAGTGAAGACTACACTTTCCTGGATCTATAAGAATAAGTATTTAAAATGCAGTTAAAACATTATACTGGTTTAGGAAACTGGCAGAGGTAGGTTCACCTCTAGGTTCTGTGGCCTCACCTACCACAGGTAATGTGGTTACAATGTTAGGCAATGAACTCCCTCCCTAAGTCCTAAATTAGGTGACTACTGGTTACCTCTGGATGTTAAGTGCCATGATTGCACATTCTGTTGTTGTGATTTGTTGAGGCTACAGCTGAATAGGACTATTGATTGTTTTCCTCTGCTGGCAGCGTTCATTATCATCATGAATGAAGCTCCTGGAGGTTGCTCAGTAATTAGAACTACTCTTTGCTAATTTATCCAAAAACCTCTAGCAAAAGAGTAGTCCTTTCCTTGAATATATGGACTTGTTTTAATAGTATATGACTTTGATTTTATCCCATGAATCAAGTTTTAGTTACTTGATAGAGCAAATGACCCTATGAAATCATCAACCAGAATTCATAGGCATGCCTCTACAGGATGCAAAATTTTTGTGACCTTATTTTCATGACTTATTTCAAGTCTAAATTTTATTGTCTGTAAAATACAATGAGCTTCTTCCTCATGAGTCATTTATAAGAAAAATAAATAAATACAAAGTAATTTCTCAAATATAAAAATATAAGATTTCAAGAACTTCTTAGAACTCAGTACCTTCATTGTCGTGGTGTCTCTGCTTTCTCTACCAATTATTTTAATTTTAAATTTTAATTAATTTATCCAATTATTCCTTCTTCCAGGTCTCCTGTTGACTCTTCAACTTGTATCTTGTTCTTCAAATAAGTCTTTCACTTCTAGATAATAATAGTTTCTTTAACATATAACCCAAAATGTCAGAGTTTAATATAAGAGAAGGTTATTTTCTTACTGGGTATGGTGGTGAATGCCTATCACCTCCACAGTGAGGTTAAGAGAAGAGAAGGGGGGTTCTGAGTTCAAGATCAGCCTGAATCATATAGTGAGGTCTAAACCAGCCCAAACTTACGGAGAACCAGTCTCTAGCATTGGAGTGAGAGACAAACAGACAGACAGATGGAGGGAGAGAAGGAGAGAGAGTGGGAATGGGGGAGAGGGAGAGAGAGAGAGATTGAGATTCTTACTCACTTAAAATCCAGCATTAGCATTTTTACTGACAACCTCTTTTCTAGATGCTGACTGAGAAATTCATGACCTTCCAACTTATGTCTCCACTCTCATTAACATGTGGTTTTTCAGGATCGTTCCAAAGAAGAGAAAGATGGGCAAGGACATGGAGAAGATTCTCAGGGGCGTGGATTAGTGCTCAGATGTACAGTATAGTCTAAAGGCAAGGATGTGTTTCGAAAAAAAAAAGCTGAATATTTCGTGCCACTAGTAAAACACACAGCCTCAATATACTCTTCCTCCAATATATTGTTCAAAGATCAGAATATATGTTACCATCAGGTTATATCCTCTCATTTGTGAAGTCCTTTCAAACACACTCTGATGTTCTCTGTCTCCAAACTCCCAGCATGTCCTGATTCCAGAACACTTGTAGTCGGTGGCTTTTCCTTTAAGTCACAAGGATATTTCTTAGCTCCGTTTCTTGTCAGGCTCTCTGACACATTTAAGTCTGAAAGTGCTTTTCATGAACAAATGCTCCCATGCATTTCGAGTCCTGACTGCAGGCCCTCTTCATTCTCCTCCTGCCTCTTATAAGATCTACTGCTGGCTCCTCCGCTCTTTCATCCTCTGAGTAACTGTGAGAGTCTCTCCTCTTCAAAACAGTCTTGCTTCCATTTCAGATGTGACATGCCTTCCACATCTAAATCCTGGATCAATCACTCACCCTCTCTCCCCAGCCATTATCCCAGGTATTTGCAGGAGTTTTGTGGTAACTTGTCTCCAAAGATCAAACACATCTCGCTTCCCTCCAGGGTGAACTAGCTCTTGGAATCTACACTCTTGGTAGTTGCTTCCCCATTCAGTCTGGTCTGGCTTGTTATTGAGTTCACTGGAGGAGGCTCCACTGCTGTAGAATTTCCAAGGCTGAAAATCTGAAGACTCTGGGATGCTTCCACCTTGGTTTCAGAGGACTCTCCATGTCTTGATAATCTCAAGACTCATTGCAATCTGCTTGGCATTCCCACCTGTGCATCTAGACATCAACAATCATCAAATGCTAACTGGGCAAGGAAGGCCAGTAGTTCTGTCGGACAGCACTAGCCTCAGCTACCAACTGGCTGAAATTAGTTTTGAGATCTTGTGAAAGCTGTGCATCCAAGCCCCATCAACATTTAAAACTCATGAGATAATAATAATAATAATAATGATACTACTACTAATAATAATAATGGCTATTACTATGATTAACAATTTTTGTTCTACATTACTATGCTTTGATATGCCTTATGGATATCTATAATAATGTAACTAATCATGTTGTCCTTTCAAAGAGTTTTCTCAATAGATGCATTTCCTAAAGAGAAAAGAACTGAGTCTTTCTAGCTAAAGGCATTCACACCATTGTTTTTCTTTCCTTCTCTACCCAAAGTCAGCCATCAGGATACAGGCGCTGTCATTCAAGAGCCTGAAACTCATGTTCTCAGCATGAGTGCTTCTCTAGAATACTGACTTAATAAATATTTTATGAGTAAATTGCTGAGTAGCAGAATTATTGTGGATTATAAAATTAATCTAAATATATATATCATAGAGTCTTAGTAATAGCTTTTGTTGGCAATTCAACAGGAGTAAAGGTCATCATTGAGTGCAAAGGGACAGATGTCACATTAATAACCATTTTAATCCCATAGTAACACTAAGACAAGCTTTGTAATTCATTGTTTATAAAAAGAATAAACCAACCTTGAATAGTCAAATTCCTTATCAAGCAATCCATATAAATATTTTTCCTCAAGATTCTTCTGTTTTTAAACATTTTTTTTTCAAATAAAATTTGTTATCAATTTTTTCCAGTGTTTCTCTTCTCCATCTCCCTCCTTTCTCCATCTCTGGGGAAAATTCATAGTGGGACATGCTGGGCAAAAGCATCTGGAAAGCTCTGGTAGTCTTGAAAATCTAACCTAAATCCAAGGGGCATTGACTACATAAAAGACAACCTCAGGCAGAAATCTTCCAGCTCCTAAAGCTTCTTCTACTGTTAATTTTAGTTGTGACATGGAATTTAATATGGTAGAGCTAGAATTTGTTTGTAACTAACAATCTGTGTAATTGATGGAGTCTTCATTAAAGAAATAATGATAATAGCAAAAACAGTTAAGATACTGAAGTGGTAAACAGTAAAATATTTACAAAATTCTGTTCACTTTATATCATGTTCATTAATGTCACGTGATAAATTTTTTGAAAACCATCTTCTTTCCATACAAAAATACGAATTCTGTTAATTTTGTGTGTTCTTTGTTGTTTCTGGAAATAAAAGGAATAAAAATTAAAGTATGCTTTGGAGATAGCAGAAAATTAATGAATGGATTCTTTTGAAATTGTTCAAATATGTTTAAAATATTTTTAAACACTTTCCAAATTCGTTAAACCTACCTTCAATTTAAAAATAAATTCTACTACCCTTTCTTTTCTTCAGCCTGGAAAAACTTTAGGATCCCAAGGCTCTAGGACAATTTGGAAATCTCTACTCTAAAACCGCTGGTGAAGCCCAAACCCTCGTTCTTCCTCTACTCCAAGCACCCAGCCAGGGAAGCCTCCCATCACGGCAGAGCATCCCGGCTCGCTCAGCCCATCCTTTTGAACAGGCACAAACCTCACTTTTCGTTCCGCTGCTGACAGCGTGGAACGGTGTAAACTCAAGTCTCCTTTAGAGTTATTCATGCAGCTCAGCTTCTGCCCTCTAGACGTTCCCAAGCAGATGTGCGAGTGCCCAAAGACAATTAAATCATGATTCATCCTCCAGAACTCCTGCTAAGGCAGGCTGCCTGGCTGCGAGTGAAAACATTTCAGCAGTAGCTGATCTTTTCCGTTGGTAGAGAACCAAGTCAGACTAGGCATGGCTTTGAAGTTATTTCTGTCTCGGTGGATTAGAGGTATCAAAAGAAACAGCTCCACAAACCTTTCAACAAATATTTACAGTTCTGTACTAAACAACCTCCACTATACTTTAACCTTTCCTGCCTTGTGAAATGCTCGCCAGCCTCCTCGCCAAACTCATGCACTTGCCAGAATTAGGAGAGAGGACAGAGCTCAAAGGAAATGGAGTGCAGAACACGTCAGCATCCCTTCTCGCTGTGGAGGAAGAACGGAGTCTTTCCGTGATTACCTGGTCCAGAAGTAGTCCCCTTCCATTGTCGCCCCCAGCCCACAGGGCCTCAAGCAGACAGGCCTCTGATCATTAGTTTATTTCACTGGCTCAGAGGGACACTGACTGCCCTGAAGCTATTGTTTCTAAAGGTGCCAAAGAGTGGCTCAGAGCCAACCAGGAAGAACAGCAAATGCCTGCAAACATTGTGTGAACACAACTTCAGCCATTGGGACACTACAACCTCTGTCCTTGGAGGTTTGTAAATGGGAACACTTATCATTGTTTGCTTCTAAAATGATGAAGGAATTAGCTGAATGGATGTCTTTGACCACTCTTTTCTACCTTTAAGATTCCACACTGTGGCTTTTGGACCATGATAGCATGAGGACAAGATGTAATTATGAGTGTCTCCTGGTTTCAATGGTGGATACGTCAGTATTTGTCACCAGAGGATTTAGATTCCTCAAGGTTTACAGATTAGGATTTTAGTTGTTGTGCCCAGTGACTGGGTTACCATTGTTTCTGGTCTAAGTCTGTGTGGCGTTTTCCTTCACGTGGTAGTTCAACTGGGTTCAGGAGAGTGAAGCTGTGAAGGCTCTCAGACAAGGCAAGCTACAAAGAAGACCTTCAGACCAGACCAGCTGCCAGGGAGAAGCAGAAACCATCAAAGCTTCCCAGAAGTAGTCTAGACCAGTCACTTGGAAAGGACTCTCTCCAACATGGTGAGTTCCCTGCAGGCCATGGATCGTGCTCCAGATTCCAGGCATTTGTGAGCTATTACCCATGCTGGGGGTGGCCCTTGGTGGTGCAGTTGCCTGAATTTCTGCTTATGTAAGTAACCCCAGCTTTTACCAATATCTCAAGCTGCTCTTTCCAGCCTTGATTCTTTGTACATACTCTAGCCAAGCCACTGTCTCCATAACCCAGCTCTCCAATCCTTCACACCCAGCCTCAAGGACATTCAAAGGTTACACATGTCCATAGAAACACCTGGACACAGAAACACAGAGACACAAGTTGAGTCTGACGCTTAGTCCTCCTTGAATAATCAGAACCCACATTATCTCCCTGGATCCTCCTCTGCTTGCTGTATGCTCAGCTAAGTGATTAACTGTGCCACTACTATAGTCAATGTTAGCATGCTGCCTCTTCTGCCCATTGTCCACACTACCTAGGATGCCATTCCAACACGTTCATCTTCACCTTCATGATTCAAATGGCCAAAAGTTGACAACCTATTCCACCAGTTTATCTGTTCCCTTGTAACACAATGGTAAGTATTTGGTTATTTTGTAGACTAATTCCTCAAGGAAAACTTTGTTTCCATATATTCCCGAGGCTGTTGCATCTGGCCTTGGCCTTGCACATACAGGCTGCCCATGATCTCTGCTACTGCCGGTGGTCTGAGATAGCAAGGAAGGCAAATGACACAGGGGATAGCTAAAGAATTGCCATAGTTACAAGTGACTACTCTTCTCCAAGCAAGAAGTATCTATCTTATGCTTCATAGGCTGAAGTTGGATCATGAGGCCAGCTTGGACTACATAGCGAGATCCTCAGACAAGAAGAGTGTCCAGAAAAGGATACAGAAGGTTTGCAGGGTACAAATCAAGGATGGCAGCCACATCTAAACATTTACCTTTCTAATTGTACCTAAGTATGACCACCTGGAAGAGATCAAACCCAGTCTTATGTAGAGGGTCTAGTCCTGCTTCTGTAACACTGTGTGAGCTAATTGTATGCAGGGAGGAAGCCATCTTTCTTCACCATAAGAGCTATAAGACACTAGAATCCCAGATTCTATTACCTGCCACATATTGAACAACTGAGTTTTGCTGCACTATCCCAAGACAAAAAATATTCTTGGAAATAGCAAAACAGGAACTATGAAGTCTAATACAAATGTTTCTGCCTTTGGGAAAACCAACTGTAACATCCTGACAGACTGTAACATCCTGACAGACTGAGGACCGCTTCCCCATCTTTAACTTTGTATTGCAATGACTCTGTCCTAGCTATACCATGAGAACTGGGAACATATAAACAATCTGAAGGTCTCACCTGTAGGTAGAACTCATCAGGTGTCCATCACCTTTGGAAAAGTGATCATTTTACAACCTCACAGTGTGACATTTTTCCCAGTGGGGCCCACATAAGCAGCTGATGTGTCAGTCAGGCTAATAGCGATCGAGCATATTTCATATTCTAGGCATTTTGACACCACAATCTAGTCACAACTCCAGAGGCAGCTTGTCCTGCAGTAGCAAAAAAATACTATTATTTTTTTAAAAAATATATACTCTCAAGTAGCCCAGGCTGATCTTTATCTTAGAGCAGTAGGTGGAAAATGTTCTCTTAATTCATCTGTAAATCTGCTAATCACCTTAGAATCAAAATTTGCTGCCTATATCTCCAATGTGGACAGCAAAGACAAAAGCTAGAGAGCCATCTTGGTTCCCACTCTCACCTCGGCCCTCTCAGGACAGAAGGACTGGCCATGCTGGGCCATGTGATTCACAATGAATTCTGTGAAGGTACACAGGACAGCTCATTCTCTCCTCTATGAAGTCGGACGCATGAGTGTAATTCTCCTGCCATGCATTGCCTCCGTGGTGGACAATTCTAGAGCATCCATCAGCTTTGTAGTAGGATCTTTGAGGCCTGCACTGAACTGAGAAAACTCAACATCCCTTCTGCCAGACCTGCTTTCCTTATGCTAGGCATAAAAGCTTTAAGTCTGTGCCTTGGAATGGGTCCCAGAGAATCCAATCCAAGGTAGTTAGCAAATCATGTGACAGAACAAAAGATAGGAGATAAAGAGGCCAATTCATGTGGATCAATACATGACTGATGTTCTCCTTTCCCCACCACACTAGTGGCCAGCAGACCAGAAGTGTCAGCAGAGGACATCAGTGACCTCTGGCCAAGAGCCCCCTAGCTCCTGCTCACTGTGACCAGCTCAGGCTATTAGACCCTTGTCAGGTCTGGCTAGCATTTTCATCTTAGGAAGATGCCAGGAAGGAGCTGTGATGAGCCTTGTCAGGGCAGAGTCCACAGGACAGGTGACCAGTGTTGGAACCTCAGAGACCAGGTGAGGATAGGAGAAAACACTTCACAAAGTCACTTCTGACCTCCCCAAGGAGGCCATGGCACGCACACCGGCCTCCCATCCCCACCTGGTGCACAAACATCAAAAATAACAATAAATTAAAAATTATTTTTTTTAAAAAGTGTGCTCTCATATACTATGACCCAGAAGGCTAACAAGAGATAGAAAAGAAAGCATGTTCAAAAGTCTATTGCCAAAGAACAGCAGGCAGCTTTAAAACTTAACGTGAAAAATAAAATTTGGACCTCTGATCTGATTCCTAAACGATTTGGGGAGGAGAATATTAAGTACGAGGCCATTAAGAAAATTGAATCTCCAGCCTGGGTGCAGAACTGACTTTCCAATGGAGGCAGGCCAGTCTGTTGACCGGGGAGCACCCTTAGGAAGATAGGTTCACCTTAAAGCATGCTAATAACATAGTCCCAGTAACTGAGTCCTTCTACTGGGGGCCTCACTGAGTCAGCTCCTGCTAATGTGAACTCTCTTGTGACTGCACTTCCAAGTTAGGACAGAAAAGGGATTTGAGGGAGAGAATGTTCAAAAAGATAAGGGTTTTGCAAGAAACAGTAAACATGAGCCCTTTCTACCAAATACTAAAAAAGCTTGTGCTTAGGACAAGGAATTCAAATCTTTTTATCTCCCCCCACCTTGAAAGACTTTTATGCAAATATTTTAATCCCCACCCCACCCCCAGCCAATAAAACTTTATTTACACACACACACACACACACACACACACACACACACACACACACACAAAGATTCCATATTGTGAGCACAAAAATCTCAAAATGATATCCACAGAGAATATACAGGAGATAAAGAATTCAGGATGTGAGCTATCCCAGTCAGTGGGCTGAGAAGAAAACAATCCAGTCCCTCAGTCTGTCTGTTCCAACCCTTCAGGAGCCCTCTCTACTCACTGGAGGAATCAAGGCCCTCACAGTGGAGTAAGAATACTCATAGGAGCAGGAAACATCAATCCGCATCTCAGGGGTTTGGCTTAGCAACAGAGAAGTCACCAAAGTAAGGCAATGCTAGAGAGTAACAGATGCCATCTGACGACCTAATAATCAGCAGGGCTTTCCTAGGTCCCATCACATGGTATCCATGAACCTCTGTGAGAGTCTGAATCCCCATTCCCATGACAGAGACAAGAGCCAACAGTATAACATCATACTATTAACATACCAACTTCTATTACCTCAATCTGTTAGGACTCAGAAACACAGACTAGAAGTAGACGAACCCAGTGATTTAGTGACAATGGTCTTGTGTTTCATTCATTCATTCATTCATTCATTCATTCATTCATACATCTACTCATTAAATTCAGCCAATGTTTATATTTGCGTGGCTTAAGTATAAAATAAATTATTTTATCATTAATATATTTACATCATTAATTATGTTAACTTAAAATAAAACTTTAGTGATATAAAAATAAACTGAGCATAGATCTTGCTTTTACACCAATATCCATAGTATAGGTAAGAAAGAGATGTTGGTCCATATTGATACAGGTAAAGTCTGCCCTAGTCAGATAGGGGAAAAGGAGATGTTTCTGTGGAAAGCATGTAAGACGTGTTTGTATGAGCAGCTCCAAGCTGATAAAATCACTGTGTGGATGGCATGGGGCAAGGAGAGACTGGGCATTTTCTTTTTAAAAGATGAGGCTCAGTAAGATGGCTCTGCTGTTGGGGAAGGGTATGCTCACAAACCTTACAACCTGACTTTATCCCTGGCACCAAATAGTTGTAGACTCCTACAAGCTGTCCTCTGACCTCCACATGATCCTCATCACCTCCCATACACACACGCACACCCCAATAAGTAAAAATCCACCCATTAATCAATCAGTCAATCAAAGTAATGTTCAGAGGAAGAACAGAGGTGTGTAGGATCTTGTATAGAGTACAGTCAGAAAGTGAGACGGGGTGAAAGGAAGGACTGAGAGAGAGCCTAGGTCCCAGGATCCTAATGATCAGGTTATAAAACTCATGAAATTCTCCTTAATTCATGAAAGACTCCTTCACAAAATACAACATCCACTTTAGATAGATCAGCCTAACTTAGTAGCCAAGACAACTCTTGTCTACAGAGCTACCATCACAATCGAGTATTATAGTAACTCCTACAAATAGGAGTATTCAGTAGGTGAACATGCAAGGTCACCTAGATTGTTTTTCCCATTTTGCATGTATGGGTATTTGCCTGAGTGTGTGTCTGTGCTCCCTTTTCTGGCTTCTGTGGACACTGCATACACATAGTACAGACACATTCCCTGAGGTCTGGAGTTACAGATGGTTGTGAGGTGCCATGTAAGTGCTGGGAATTGAACCTGGGTTCTCTGAAAGGGCAGCCAGTGTTCTTAACTGCTGAGGCATCTCTCAGCCCCTCAGTCATCTACTTTTTAATCCCAAATATATTTCCTTCTCTTACCCATAATCCTCTCTTGGGCTACCAGACTTGGTATATGCTCAGAGAATGAAAATTCATGTAAATGTCAACCCATGTTGTGCATACTTATTTAAAATCTACCTTCCAGAGGGAGTAACGGAGCAGATTTCATCTCCTACAAAAGACAGCCTTTCTGACTGGCCCAGGGCGCACCATCACCTCAGGAGGATGGAGTCTTCTTTCCTAAGCTACAAACCCAGTCATAGGTTCTTAGTTTACTCAAGCATCCTGTCTGAAATTGGTTTTTTTTTTCCCTTAAACTCTTACTATATATGTGTTTTCCATGTTAGTTATGTAATAATAGTTATAATAGCATGCAGACATTGTGAGTTTTGTTTTGAGATATAGAACATATGATAAAGTTAATATTGTCTATCTTATACACTTTGATAATACACAGTGAGAACAATAGTCATAACTCATGATCATTGATAATAAAACAGCTGTTACACCGTAATTTGATCATTTCTAATGGTAGAAACCAGTTCCATGTCTCTGAAGCACCTCATGACATTTTAATTTCATAATTTCAAGACCTAAAAAGGGCAGGGCGGTGGTGATGCATGCCTTTAATCCCAGCACTTGGGAGGCAGAGGCAGGCGGATTTCTGAGTTCAAGGCCAGCCTGGTCTACAAAGTGAGTTCCAGGACAGCCGGGGCTATACAGAGAAACCCTGTCTCGAAAAAAAACAAAACAAACAAACAAACAAACAAAAAACCTAAAAAGGAATTAAAATCAAATGCAATATTACTTTCTGTTTTTAAAATTTTTTAGAACACACCTTTATTTTTATCAAAATTCTTTAAAAAAATATATACTAGCAAAAATGAAGAAAAATGAATACATTGATCATGTCTTTCAAAGACAATATAGTTTAAAAAAGAAATAACAGTTCCATATAAATATACCACATTCTTTTGATTTATATCACACTTAGATTAATTTTAATATTTCAATTTTAAAAACACGATTTTGATGCTGATATCTAATGCTTGCTTAAATTTTCTAATTTTTTTCCTTAGGAAATTAATTAAAGGATGCCAATTCCACAGTCAAAGAACATGCATACTTTAAAGGTTTTTTTAATGAATATTGACAAATTTTCAAAAAAATCATAACCCAATTTGGTATCCTTTCTCTAAAAATGAAAGTGATTATTTCTTTAAAACAAATATCATTATTTTATTATTTTTTAAAGGATATACTTTATTTCCTTTAACTTTTCCTTAATTCCTGATATTGAACATTTTACATACATATAATTTGTGGGGTTTTTTCTTTTTAAATGTTTTCCCTGGTACATAAAAATTACACACCTGTAACTTTTCACTTTTAATATGTATATATGATGTGTGTGTGTGAGTGTGCATGTGAAAAAATGCCTTCTTTGAGGTTTTTTAAATATTTTATTTATTTACATTTCAAATGCTATCCTCTTTCCCAGTTTCCCCTCTACAAACCCCCTATCCCGCACCCCTCCTCCTGCTTCTATGAGGGTGCTACCGCTTCTACTTTCCTGCCCTGTTATTCCCCTACACTGGGGCATCAAGCCTTCACAGGACCAAGGGCTTCTCCTCCCATTAATGGTGTGAATAATTTTTTGAGACAGAGTCTTATGTAGCCTGGAATAACTTCCACCTGCCAAGTGACCCCTTGCCCTGCAAAATATACTTAATATCTGCTTATGTTTTCATTTGTGTAGTACATTGATGTAGGCAAAGTTCACTAACCTTTCTGTTCCCAAAATTCTGGATTTGGTGTCAGTGTTTATAATGAAACTGACCAAACTTTGTCATACTACGGTTAAGGGTTTAGCACTTAGATATCCTTAGTCCTTGTGGAAGTTATTTTGGATTGTGATGATAGAAGAGCGGTTTTCTCCTGTATGATCTGCAAATAGCTACCCGGTTGTCCCAACACCACTTAGGGAAACTCCCGTTTCTTTCCACTATTTCCTCCACTTAATTACACACTGATGTTTATAGATAAAACTAATGTGGTCTAGGTTTTCTGCTTTGAGGTTTCTCAGCATTCTGTTCCTTGGCTGGTACTACGCTCTTTCCTTTCCACGCCCTCGGAGGTCAGTGTGATGAGATCCTCCCGGTTTATTTTGTTCAGCTGTTTGTCTCATACATGTGTTTAACAGCTTTCAATATATTGTGAAAACGTCCAACCATATGTACAAGCATACAGAGCAACAAAATAAGCTCCCATAAACCTGTCACCAGCTTATGGATTTTAATGTCAGCAAAACAATTGCTGTCTTTGTATATGTTCCCAGATACTCCTCAATGAAAAGAGCTGCTGACTGTTCTCCTGTCACCTCTGCACCCTGACTACATATGCATGCATTTCTTAACAGTATTTGCCATTAACAACTGTGAAAATGTTATTGACATCATGTTGTTAATATCTTTTTTTTTTTTTTTTGGTTTTTCGAGACAGGGTTTCTCTTTAGCCCTGGCTGTCCTGGAACTCACTTTGTAGACCAGGCTGGCCTCGAACTCAGAAATCCGCCTGCCTCTGCCTCCCGAGTGCTGGGATTAAAGGTGTGCGCCACCACGCCCGGCCAATATCATTTATTTTTATTGTTGTTGCCCACCCACCCACCGTCATGACTGTGAAGTTCATATGATTGATACATATAGTTCTGTCTTTTCCATTCATTACTTCAGAATGTTGCATTAAGTGTGCCATTGGCATCCTCTTGTCTGTCTCTGTAAACCTGGCTAAGGGTTCCTTAAGAGTCCATCCGCATGAGTAAAAATATCAATGATGAACCGAACACACCTTCCACCTAGGTATTCTCTAGTTGCTCCCCAGAGCATCTAAACATTTACTTTCCTATTAAGGTTCCACCTTCCACAATCTCAACTTTCATATGCTTAAGCTCTTCAACTTTTCCCAATCTTACTGTGGTGGCTTAAATATGCGTGATCCAGGGAGCCAGGGAGCAGTACTATTAGGAGGTGTGGCCTTGTTGAAAGAAGTGTGTCTTTGTGGGCATGGGCTTTAAGACACTTGTCCTAGCTGCCTGGAAGCCAGTCTTCTCCTATTGACCTCTAGATGCAGATATAGAATTCTCAGCTCCTCCTGCTCCATGCCTGCATGGATACTGCCATGTTCCATCCTTGGTGATAATGTACTCAACTTCTGAACCTGTGAGCCAGCCCTAATTAAATGTTGTCCTTATAAGAGTTGCCTTGGTCATGGTGTCCATTCACAGGAGTAAAACCCTAAGACCCTGATCAAATTTTTTTTGTCTAAATAAATTTTTAAAAATCTATTATCAAGTTCTAAAATCTTTAAATCATTGAGCTTTTCAGTAGAATTTTTAACTTCACATATTAATTTGGAAGAAGCTGTGCCTGTAGACTATGAGCTCTTCTCATTTCAGAGCGCGACCTTTCTAACCCTTTAACCTCATCATAAACTTTTGCACCTTCTCATGGTTGTGAGCACTTCTTAAGCTAATTCATATGCATTGCATATTTTGTTGCTATTGCGAATGAACTTTTTCAAAAGGGTAGTTTTTTAAGCCAAAAATTTACTTTATTCTTTTATTGACATTGAATTTAAGCAGATTAGTGCCCCCCAAAAGATGAAAAATATGTTAAGAACAAATAACTGCACACATCCATAGCATTACCTAAAATGTCAAATGAAAGGTCAGCACTAAAATTAAATTTCAGCACCATTATAAACACTGCTGGTCTCTTTCATTTCATCCAACCCACTCTCCAGCTCTAGTTTTCTCAAAGCCTCTTTTCAGTGGCCCCTCCTGACAGACTGATCACATGAATTGATCTAGAATATAGAGCAATGTGCAAAGGGTAAGCTATCAGAACACTCCTCCCCAAGCATTTGGTATCACCTTGTAATATCTTAACAAGTTTCCCTAGCAGCTGGATCGATATTGCTACACCCCCAATTTCAACCAGAAGCTTAAAACTCACTCTAACTCCAGTGCTGTACTTTTATGTCTTATCATTCACCTGGATATCAGTGTAAGTTATTAACCACCTGGAATGAGCCAAGGACTGTTTTCAATATTGTTAAGTACAGGAAAGAATATGGAAAGACCCCCAAGATGATGTTGTCACTGTCAAGAAACATGTAGCTTTGTTGGTAAGATGGTTAGTGAGCATGAATAATTAGTTTAGTAAATACAAAGAGTATTCTCATTTTTATACTTCTCCCAGTTATACCAATTGATGGATAGATATCAGATAGATGATAGATGATAGATAGATAGATCTCTCTAGGAAGTACATAGGTGTGCTGATAAGCAGTGCTGGAGCTATGAGAAATATGTAAAACATTAGAGGCATTTTAATTTCTGCTTTATTCTTTGAGTTGGGAAAATATAAAATATTCTTCCATTATCATAACTGGTAGAAGATCTAGCACAGAGGTATGTAGGATCCCATTCTGTCCCTTTAGACTATGAGTGTTCTCTCTTGCAGTCTCTGCTCATTGTCCCTCACTTCTTCAGTACCCTGGCTGTGGTGTCTTCTGGACAGCACTTTCTCACCCCTTCACCCCACTCTCTACCCAAAACCATCACCAAATATTAAGTTTTAGCCCCATTTAACAAGTCTCTGGAATGAAACTGATTCCCAGAACTTTTTTTTTCTCTTTATTAGATATTTTCTTCATTTACATTTCACATGTTATTCAGAAATTTTCCCTTACCCTCCCGCGTCCCCGCCCTGCTCCCCTACCCACCCCCTCCCACGTAATGGCCCTGGCATTTCCCTGTTCTGGGGCATATAGAGTCTGTATGACCAAGGGGCCTCTCCTCCCAATGATGGCCAACTAGGAGTAAGAGGAGGGGGAGTTCTGAACTCATGAACCCTGGATACCTGGAATTATTTTCACTGTTGTTTTCTGAAATATAATAATAATAATAATAATAATAATAATAATAATAATAATAATATTTCCTCAAACATACTATTTTAGGATGACACTTTGGGTAACATCCAGTAAAGAAGGATTAGTCTGTTCTTTGCCTTGCTTTGTAGACAGCATTAGTAGAGATCTAAATACAAAAGATATATACACAGTCTGGAAGATTAAAAGTGAATTGTAAGCTCTTCTGATTCTTCAGAGGGAATTAACAGTATCATGTTCCTTAATCTTCTGCGGGGGTTTTATAGAGTAATTTCATATATATGATCTCCTTTAACTCCCTAACAACACAGTCAGGTAGACTGCGCAGGTAATATTATTCCCACTGAATCCATAGACTTTAAAGCTAGAAGGAACCTAAAGGCTTTTCCTGAAGATACGAAAGTAGATACAGAACAGTTAACTGAGGTCACACAGGAATGGATGATGGATTAGAAAGTCATGTCCTGTTGCCAGAAGTTCTACCTTCCTCTCTATACCATCTCCACAGAAAGAGGTAAAAGTAGTCACACTGTGGAGGGTGACCATGGAGGAAGACTGATGCCTTCAAAGGTCTCCATTATAAAAAGTCTCAGTTTATTACACTGTCTGAGAACCTCATACTCAAAGTTATGAGGATATGAGGTATAAAGCCATTTACGTTGTGGCTCGTCACAGCTTCTGACACCGCTGATGGAGTAATCAATGCCTCTCTAGCTGCTCAATCCTTGCACCCAAGCAAGAATTAGTTCCCCAAGTATCGCAATATTTTAGAATGATGCCTGCCTCTGAGTTCTTAGGCCTCCTGAGAAATGACACCACTTCCCAGGCTAGCTCTGATGTCTAAGTTCAAAAAGTTAAAAATTTTAGAAGCCTAGTATATCCAGGCGCGGTGATGCAAACATACAATCCCAGTACTTCTGTGATATTGGCAGAAGGATCAGAGGTTCAGTGATAGTATAAACTACATAGTAAGTTTGTGGACAGCCTGGGCCTCATGAGGTCCTGTATGTTAATTAATTAATTAATTAATTAGCTAATTAATTAAATCATTTATTCATTAAAATAAACCATTGAAATAAACTGCACCTAAAATGAAACAAAACTTTACATTTTTTTTCCCCAAAATCAAAGCCATTGGGTGCTGCCAGAACATAGAAACCTTTCCAGCCCCAGCCTCTACACACAAGTCTTTGAGCATTTCAGATGTAGAGACAAGGTAACACACACACACACACACACACACACACACACACACACACACACACGAGAGAGAGAGAGAGAGAGAGAGAGAGAGAGAGAGAGAGAAAGAGAGAAATAAAGAGAGAAAGAAAGAGAGAGAGAGATCCTATTAAACAGCTGGCATGGGAAATGCAAATTCGAGACAGGGTTTCTGAGGATTCTACTCCAACTTCCTTCCCCTGGCCGCCCAGCTAAGGTCTTTATTTGGCAAGCTCTAACCCATTTGGGACAGGCAACTGAGTCACCATGTCCCTGTGACATCAACACCATTCAGACACAAGAGCGAGTAAGACGGGAATTTGATCCAAGATTGGTTTTGGAGGACCAAACTCAGACTGGAAGGCTGAGCCCCTGAAAAAGATCTGTCTCGCCAGCTGGCCAAAATAAATACGTGCAAAAATAAAAGGGACGGGAGAGAAAAGCAGATTATGAATAGTTTTTCCAGACATGCAATTCTAAACCTTAGTCCTGGTACGCACTTTTTAAAAAGCCTTAGTCTTTTGAACTATTTCATCACTAAAAACCAACCTTATCTTACTTTTAATTTACTTAGATTCAAATAATTGGCATAGTGAGATTAGTTTATTCTTCTGAACATTAAAGAAAACTAATACAAAACTAAACTGCATATCTGCTTACTATCACAGTTATAAAACTCGCATACCTCTTCTTATGCCCTGGCTCTCAGCATTGTGAGTTCACAGTTGAAATGTATTTCTTTTTGAAGGATTTCTTTATAAGTACTAATTTCAACAAACATGAAACAAATGCTTACTGTGGGCTATGTACAATATTCCCAAATCCAGGACTCTTAGTTTTTATGCTCATGAAAGAAAGTTAAGTTCTTCAGGGTGAAAAGATGTTTATAAAAGGTTTCAATGCTACTCCAAGTAACTGCTAAAAGTGCTTATTGCTTTAAAACTTTTTATGTTCCAACCACAGACGATGGAGGTAGTTTTATTTCTGCTTCTAATGATCATGATGATTTCATTGAATTCTGAAGCAGTGGTGTCAATTGGCTGCTTTCAATTCTATAGTCCCAGAGATAAAATCAGGAAATTAAAATCGTCATGAATAATAAGTTAATTATGTGCTAGAAGTTTAACAACAACAAAAAGATATAGTTGGTAAGTGCTCTACTTGAAAGAGAAGTCTTCAACACTACAGAATCAATTCTTCCAAATCTGGAAACATTGTATAAAATGCAAAGAAGATATTCAGATAATTAACTGCTGGATTCATTTGTTCTAAGCATTTCAAGGCCTTAGAGAGCAGTGTGCTTGCAGCCAGGAATGCCATCCATATTCTAAATAGCTTTTTAATGGCACCGTTCTTCTTTTGCTGAATTGAATCAAATAAAGCCTCCAAGAGAAATGAAAAAGACCACAGCAATGAACAAGACAGACAAATTTTCCAAGCCTCTTCAATAGCAAGACAGATCTGTGCCTCTCCTAACAGAACACTTCCAAAGCAGCCCCTCTGACCTTTCTAATGAGTATCTTACAAGAATCCCAACTGTCATAAAAGGAAAGAGATATTATTAACCAAGAAAGTTCATATCCCATGTAAGCCTCACACATTAAATATTTCATAATCCACTCACGGGAGAGCAAGAAGGATCAATACTCTAAGTACAGTAATCTTAAATAAGCTTAAATGAATGCTTTTATATTTGTATAGTAATGACGTGTGCCAAACCTTAAATTATGGGCAAACATTTTAATACAAAGCATATAAACACTTTCCCTTAGTTTGGACAATTTATTTAAACTATTAATTACACCTTTGATGCTGTATTCATTTACAAATGAGTTATACTGTGACTGAACCTCACAGAAAAGATACCATTATTTGGTGCTACACAGCATAACTAATATTCAATATCAAAGGTTACTGAATCTTCTTACTATAAATTGAGACAGATTGAAGTATTCAGTATTATAAGTTTTTCTTTGTATAACTCATCCAGGCTACTTCTAAATCTTTGTAGCCAAACAGCTAGAAATGTATTGGTTGGCAAATTTTACAGGAAATGAACGAATGACTTTTAAGATATCTCCTCATATTGTATTGATGCCATATCTATGCTTCATGTATTTAATTATGTCTTACTAAATACTTACCACATCAGTGGTATCTGGCTTTATGGTAATACTGAGGTTAATTATATTTCTCCAATAGTGTATAGCATGACATGATACTCCTTTAATGAAAGCCTTTGAGGTGGCTACAACCCTTCTCCTCCCAGCTACATCCCCAGTTATTAAGAGACTATCCTATAAAAAAATTAACAAAAACAAAAACAAAAATCCAGTACTGAATCACCACCACTTCTAAATCCTGTGTTTTAGTCCGGAGAAACCTCCTCTCAGTGCTTTAGTGATCCTTAGACCTGGAAGAGAACCTTCAGAGTCTCACGCAGGGGCTCACAGTGGGGCCTACGGGCCTGTGTTTCTGTTTTCTGTCCACCTCCAGGGCTAGGCCTGAGTAGAACAGTTAGTCCCAGAAACACTGTACAAACAGAGCAGAAAAAGTTCCCTCTGTAGTCAGCAATAGTCAGTGACTTCGCAACATGTTGCCCTTAAATTCTGGGAATGCCTATAGAAAAAGTTTTGCCCCTAACACTGCCTACCTCTCGAGCAAAGTGACAGAAAAGCCTATGGCTTTATGACTGTGAAGAGAGGCCTTCAAGTGGTAGGCAAGAATGTAAAGAAACTGCATGCATCCTTTCCCTGCCACGGTTCACACTTACTAACCAAGATCTGGTGAACTCCAACACAGTGCTGACCTAACCATACTTCTATAGTCTCATGTAAACAGAACTTAAAAGGCACAAGCCTTATGGCTGAGGACTTCGAGTGTGCCAGGAAAGATAAGGCTCTTCCCCAAGCTCTAAGCACTGAGTGCCTAAGGAGAGAAATCGGTGTCCTGGAAGAAATGAAAAGCTGGGGCTTGCGGGCAGAGACAAGAGACTCAGCTGGCCACTCAAACATGCCCCCCTTAATGGAGGTGGTCACCCTCTGCAGGAGGGCCTGGGGAGCGAGGTTCAGGGATGTTTCTGGTGTACTTTTGTCTTTACGAGCCCAATAATTAACGTAACTTGCATCTTGAGTTGTGTTATTTCAAGATTCAAATATTAAATTAGCACCTCTCAATGCTCAGGGGTTCTCAGAGACAGCTTTCAGAACTAGGAATAGAACCTGAGTCGGAAAGCAAAGATTCAGTCTCCAGGAAGTCCTGCTGCATCAGAAACTCTGGCAGAAGCCTATGTTGTAAAAGCTTGAAAACCCCAGAAGATCTTTGCTCTTCAATCTGGATTAGAACTTCCTTGACACATTATTATGATGCAGATTCCTTTGTTTCCAGCCAGGGTCTGGTTTAAAACAGTCAGAATAAGCCCTGCAATGTGTTAGAGGTTTTTGCTGTTCATTTATGGTTTATGTTTGAAACAGGGTCTCACTATGTAACCCTGACTGGTCTGGAACTCACTATATGTAGACATGGCTGGCCTTTAACTCACAGGAGTCTGCCTTCCTTTGCCTTCTCAGTGCTGGGATTAAAAGTGTGCACGCCAACACTGGCCAATGTGTATCCTTAATAAGCTGCAGTCATGATATTCTGACACATATACCACAGACCCTTATTTTGAGAAACTCTGAATTACAGTCTCAGAATAGAAGCCTTTTGTTTTGTATCATTTTTAAGGAGGAAAAATTGAAAGGGTCCACTACAATGAGGAAGGAAAGGGAAGGAGAGATACAAATAGCCTTTTGATTATCAACACAAAACCATCCAGTAAGGAAAGGGTTTAATTCTGAATGCCTTAGAAAGAAAACTAGATCCGGAGAGCTGATAACGAAGTAACTCACGCATTTCATAAAGTTTGATGGACAGTTCCACAAGGATTTTTCAATAGCCATAAACAATTCCTCTTTTATAACAGAGGTCTCCAAGTGTGACTCCTCTTGACATTACAAGTGTAAAGAAATTGCTTGAGTTCTTTCCTGCTTGATGCTCAAGAATTTGATAAGCCTTCGCCCGTTTTAAGAAGACCGTCATTTATTGCTTGTGGGTCACAGGAGAGCTTAATGGCAGAAATTACTCTTAAAGCCTTGTCCTGTTCAGAGCACAAGGTCAGTGGTAGCCATTTCTCCTAGAGATTTTCTCCTTTTCCCTGTGAACTTTCAGGGAGACCTCTCAGGGTGACTTAGCGTCTAGAGAACAAAGTTCCAGCTCAGGACTCTCCTATGGTGTGAGGCTAATTACTGCCATTAAAATGGTGGTCTAGTCTGCAAATTCTCCTTACTTAATAAACTTTTCTTATCCACTTGGCCTGGACTATTCAAAATGTTACACTCCTGAAACATAAAGCAGCCTGTAATTTCTGAGAATGCCAAAGATATTCTTTTCAGGTTATAGATGCCCTCCCTGACTGAAGACCACTGAAGAGACCTGAGTCCCTCTAGTTCTCACATCCTGTCAGAATTATGGTAAAAAGCAGAGGTCCTGGTTCCAAAATACTTCAGTCTTTACTCTACATATATAATTTGAACAAATTTCTCAGCCTCTTTCTGCTTCAGTTTTATCTATAAAATGGGTATATTGATCACAACTTCACTGTGTAACGGGATAGTTTAAAATGTAAAGTCCTTGACATGTAGTATGCAAGTTTTTCTCTTACTTTTTATATTTTATACAAATAGGTCCCGGGAGGCAATAAGATAGAACTTTATTAATAAAATTGTGTGCATCCCTAAGTGAACTTTGAGAAATGATCTATGCTGTATATACAGGTGGTCCTCAGTCTTGGATGTTTCAAATTTTATGGCTCATGGTTTCAAATTTATAAGCCATGCATATTCAATAAAAGTGACACTATAAATTTTGCCTTCTGATCTTTTCCCAAATAAGCACATCTCTTATTTGTCATTCAAAAAAGATAAAAATCTATTCTGGCTATATATGACATACTTTCTCACTATAAATGTCACGTGTGTTGAAGCGCTGGTTTCTGTCCTAATTTCTTTTCCTGTTGTAAATACTCTAGCAAAGGCAACTTAAGGGAGAAAGGGTATATTCTGGCTCATAGTTCAAGAAGACAGTCCATCTTGGTGGAGAATTCAAAGCAGCAAGTGCTTGCAGTCGCTGGTGACATCATATCCACAGCCAAGAAGCAGAGAACAATGAAGGATGCTAATGATCGTGCCCCTTTCTGCATGAACATAGTCCAGGATCCAAACCAGTATTCTAAATTCTGTCAAACTGACAATACGAAACTCGCAGTTCCATCTCTTGTCAACCTGACGCCCAAGCATATCACCTTCCTGCCATTAGCTTCCACCCTTTTGCCCCAAAGGCTTGTGGCCATCTAAACATGTGTTCAGTTCAACATCAAAAGTTTGTAGAGTCATTAACAGTGCCAACACTTTAAAACTCCAAAGTCTCTTATGGGAGCACCTATAAAATAATAGCAAGCTACATACCTCCAACAAATAGTAGTACAGGACAAATACTCTTATTCTAAATGGAAAGAATTAAGGCTTTACAAAGAACAATCAGAGCAAAGCAAGACCAAAATGCACTAGAAACTATCAAATCTTGCAGCAACGTGTTTAGGATCTGGAGATAATGATGAAATTGGCCAAGCTTTAAAAGGTTTGGATAGTCTCATCACATTCCACACCCACCTGAAAAACACACGTCCTCCCTCTTTGACAATGTGTTAGTCAACACACCCTAGAGGAACGGAGCTGATAGAATGAATCCATATTAAAAGGGAATTTATTAGAGTGGCTTACAGGCCATGATATGGATAGTTGAGCAATGGCTGTCTCCTGACACAAGGGCTGAGAACATGACAGTTCAGCTGGTCTTCTGTATACATTGCCATCCCAAAGCAGTAGGTTCTAAGACCAGTCGAAGAATGTCACAGCAATGGGATGATAAACTTGCCAGTGTGAGAGGGCAAGTAGACAGAAAAGCAAAAGCTTCCTTCATGTCTTTTTATATAGGATACCACCACAAGGTGTGCCCTGATATATAGGGTAAATCTTCCAACTTCAAATGATCCAGACTTAGGGTAAGTTTTCTCACTTCACATGATCCAATCAAGAACAATCCCTCCTGGCATTCTCAATAGTGTCTGGATTTCATGTTTGAATGTGGGATGATGCATCCCCAGGTGGGGCAGTCTCTGGATGGCCTTTCCTTCAGTCTCCGCTCCACTATTTATTTGTCCCTGTATTTCCTTTAGACAGGAGCAATTCTGGGTTAAAATTTTGGAGATGGGTAGGTGGCCCACTCCTCAACTCGGGGGGCAGGCACGCCTAACCTCTGGATATGGTCTTGACAGGTTCTCCCTTTCCTTTGTATCCAGGTATTTCAGCTAATGCCATCCCCAAGGGGTCATACTAGGAGGCTCTTGCTTTCCTGGCATCTGGGACTTTCTGGTTGCTATGCCCAGTTCTCCATCCTCCATTGCTAAACACCTCTGTTCAATTTCCTGACCCTCTGTATGTCCCCATCTCCTCCCATACCTGATTCCAACCCTCATTTCCCCTCCCCCTCCTCTCTTCCTCTCAAGACCCTCCCACCCTCTACTTCCCTTGATTATATTGTTCCCCTTTCTAAGTAGGACTGAAGCATCCACCCTTTGGTCTTCCTTCCTCTTGAGCTTCATGTGGTCTGTGAGTTGTATCATGGGTATTCCATGCTCTTTGCCTAATATCCACTTATCAGTGAATAGTAACCATGTGTGTTGTGTTGTGACTGAGTTACCTCACTCAGGCTGATATTTTCTACAGCCATCCATTTGGCTATGAATTTCATAAAGTCATTGTTTTTTTGTTGTTGTTTTTGTTTTGGGGTTTTTGGTTTTTTTTTGGTTTTTTGAGACAGGGTTTCTCTGTGTAGCTTTGGCTGTCCTGGAACTCACTCTGTAGACCAGGCTGGCCTCGAACTCAGAGATCCGCCTGCCTCTGCCTCCCGAGTGCTGGGATTAAAGGCGTGCGCCACCACGCCAGACCTGAAGTCATTGTTTTTAACAGCTGAATAGTACTACATTATATAAATATACCACATTTTCTGTATCGTCTGTTGAGAGATATCTGATACAACTGTCTCCTGAGAGGCTCTGCCATATCCTGACCAATTCAGATGCAGATGCTCAATGCTTGTAGCCAACCATCGGACTGAGCACAGGAACTCCAATGGAGCAGTAAGGGGAAGAAGGACTGAAGGAGCAGAAGGGACCTTGTCTGGAATCAATGGGAGGGGAGCCCCTTGGACCTATGAAGGCTTGATGCCCCAAATATAGAGGAATGCTAGGATGGTGAGGCAGAAGTGGATAGGTGTGTGGTGGAGCACCCTCATAGAAGCAGGGTAAGGGGGCGATGGAAGAAGGGGTTTGCAGAGGGGAAACTGGGAAAGAGGATAACAATTGAAATGTAAACAAATAAAATATCCAGTTAATTAAAAAAAAATCCTTCATACACTTACCTAGGGTTTTAGTTGATAGTTAGGTTGACAACCAAGATTAGTAATCGCAGGCATGCCTCTCTCCATGTCAACAGCCTTCCTTGGCAGATTTCGGCTTTAATATTTCCAATATCCTGGCGCCTCCACTGTAACCTACACTTTACCTTCCCAGCTTCAAGCAATAGCCTCCCAGGCCTTCTTGCTGGGAATCCAACCCTGGTATGCTTTGCCTAATCGCAGCTTCTCTGAAATTATGCAAGAAGACTCTATAATACTCCCTCAATCTTGTCTCTTTCGTGCCTACAAAACCAGTACCATGTGGAGGATGCTGCCAAATTATTCTCCCAGGTAGGAATGAAGCCTAGCCCCCTTGGATAATAAGTGCAACTGTTACTCTCCTAGGCTGTGCATTGAAGAGCAAGAACCTCCTAGGGATAATTACAGTTCAAGCTTTCTCCGTTCACATAAAATTGAATCTTTACAAGTTGGAGCCTTTTGTGGGTGGGGTCTTGCCCTTGAGGCGCATTTCCAATTGTCCTGATCACCAGGTTTCTCTTTGATGGAGCTTCGCTCTTCAACAATGACAGTGGTTCTATTATCTTCAGTCTCCTGGGCTGACATTTTAAGCTTGTTCACAGCCCTCTGCCAAAGAAATTGCTTCATTATATTTTAATTCAGCTTCACTCAGTACATTATTCAGAGGTGGGGCTCTGGAGAATTTGGAAAGTAATTGGACCATGAAGACTATGCCTTCATCAGTGAGCTAATCCATTGATGGATTCATTCTTTGATGGTACTGGAATGTAGTAGAAACTTTCTTGGGAGTGGGACCTAGTTGTAGGAAGCAGGTCAATGGAGCATGCTCGTAAGGGTTACATCTTGCCAAACTCCTGTTTCTTTGCCTCCTGGATTGGTAGGGTTGCTTTTTGTTTTTTGGTTTTTGTTTTTTGTTTGGTGGGGGGGAGGTTGATTTTGTTTTTTGTTTTTTTGTTTTTTTGTTTTTTGTTTTTGTTTTGTTTCTTTTTTACTTTAGACACAAAGCAATGGATCTAGAGGATTTTTTTATTGAACTCATTGAAACAATGATATAAAATAAATCTTTCCTCCCTTTGAAGGTTAATATTCTCTACACAAGACTAAATAACAGAAGACTCTCCAACACAATCCCCAAAGTCTTAGTTTTTAGGCCCCAAATTTAGGAGCGGGGAATAGAATATGGAGTGTAAAAAATAAATTAAGAAATAAAACAATGAATCGATAAACAAAGAAAAAAATCATGTGAATTTCTTGAGTTTTGCTAGATGGCATACTATTGTCCAATAAGTCTCTTAAAAAAGAAATCAAAGAAGACCTCAGAAGATGTAAAGAGTTCCCATGCTTCTGGATCAGCAGGATTAACATAGTAAAAATGGCCATCTTACCAAGAGCAATCTACAGAGTCCGATGCAATCCCTATCAAAATTCGAACTCAATTCTTCACAGAGATAGAACCTCAAGCTGTACTACAGAGCAATTGTGATAAAAACTGCATGGTACTAGTATAACAACAGACAGGTAGACCAATGGAATAGAATTGAAGACCCAGAAATGAACCCACACACCTTTGGTCACCTTATCTTTGAAAAGGGAGCTAAAACCATCCAGTGGAAAAAAGACAGCATTTTCAACAAATGGTGCTGGCACAACTGGCAGTCAACATGTAGAAGAATGCAAATTGATCCATTCCTATCTCCTTGTACAAAGCTCAAGACTAAGTGGATCAAAGACCTCCACATTAAACCAGAGACACTGAAATTCATAGGGGAGAAGGTGGAGAAAACCCTTGAAGATATGGGCAAATGGGTAAAATTCCTAAACAGAACATCAATGGCCTGTGCTGTAAGATCACAAATCGACAAATGGGACCTTATAAAATTGCAAAGCTTCTGTAAAGCAAAAGATACTGTCAATAAGACAAAAAGGCCACCAACGGATTGGGAAAGAATTTTCACCAATCCTAAATCTGATAGGAGGCTAATATTCAATATTTACAAAGATCTCAAGAAGCTGAATTCCAGAAATTCAAATAACCCCATTAAAAATGGGGTACAGAGCTAAACAAAGAATTCTCAACTGAAGAATGCCAAAGGGCTGAGAAGCACCTTAAAAAAATGTTCGAAATACTTAATCATCAGAAAAATGCAAATCAAAACAACTCTGAGATTCCACCTCACACCAGTCTGGCTAAGATCAAAAATTCAGGTGACAGCAGATGCTGGTGAGAATGTGGAGAAAGAGGAACACTCCTTCATTGCTGGTGGGATTGCAAGCTGGTATAACCACTCTGGAAATCAGTCTGGCGGTTTCTCAGAAAACTGGACATAGTACTACCGAAAGATCCAGCAATACCTCTACTGGGCATATACCCAGAAGATATTCCAACTGGCAACAAGGACACATGCTCCACTATGTTCATAGCAGCCTTATTTATAATAGCCAGAAGCTGGAAAGAACCCAGATGTCCCTCAACAGAGGAATGGATACAGAAACTGTGGTACATTTACACAATGGAGTACTACTCAAGAAAATCAAGAAAGACTAACATGTGGATACTTCATTCCTCCCTAGAATAGGGATTAAAATATACATGGAAGGATGTGAAGAGACAAAGTTTGGAGCTAAGATGAAAGGATGGACCATCCAGAGAGTGCCCCACCCAGGTGGTCCATCACATAATCAGCCACCAAATGCAGACATTACTGCATACACCAGCAGGATATTGCTGAAAGGACCCTGATATAGCTGTCTCCTGTGAGGTTTTGACAGTCCCTGACAAATACAGAAGTGGATGCTCACAATCATCTATAGGGCAGAACACAGGGTCCCCAATGTAGGAGCTAGAGAGAGTACCCAAGAGCTGTAGGGATCTGCAACCCTATAGATGGAACAACAATATGAACTAATCAGAACCCCCAGAGCTCATGTCTCTAGCTGCATATGTATTAGAAGATGGCCTAGTTGGCCATTATTGAAGAAGAAAGGCCCTTGGTCTAGCAATGTTTATATGCCCCAGTACATGGAAATGCCAGGTCCAAGTAGTGGGAGTGGGTGGGTAGGGGAGCAGGGCGAGGGGTGGTATAGGGGACTTATGGGATAACACTTGAAATGTAAATGAAGAAAATATCTAATAAAAAAGACACTAAAACAAACAAACAAACAAACAAATTGCAAAGCCTCTGTAAGGCAAAAGACACTGTCAAGAAGACAAAAAGGTCACCAACAGATTGGGAAAGGATTTTTACCAATCATAAATCTGATAGGGGACTAATATCCAATATATAAAAAGAGCTCAAGAAGCTGGACTCCACAAAATCAAATAACCCCCATTAAATATGGGGTGCAGAGCTAAACAAAGAATTCTTAACTGAGGAATACAAAATGGCTGAGAAGCACCTGAAAAAAATGTTTAATATCCTTAATCATCAGGGAAATGCAAATCAAAACAACACTGAGATTCCTCCTCACACCAGTCAGAATGGCTAAGATCAAAGTTCAGGTGACAGCAGATGCTGGCGAGGATGTGGAGAAAGAGGAACACTCCTCCATTGCTGGTGGGATTGCAAGCTTGTAAAACCACTCTGGAAGTCAGTCTGGTGGTTCCTCAGAAAATTGAACATAGTACTACCTGAGGATCCAGCAATACCTCTCCTGGGCATATACCCAGAAGATGTTCCAACTGGTACTAAGAACACATGCTCCACTATTTTCATAGCAACCTTATTTATAATAGCCAAAAGCTGGAAAGAACCCAGATGTCCCTCAACAGAGGAATGAATACAGAAAATGTGGTACATTTACACAATGGAGTACTACTCTGCTATTAAAAAAATGAATTTATGAAATTCTTGGGCAAATGAATGTATCTGGAGGATATCATCCTTAGTGAGGTAACCCAATCACAAAAGAAGTCACTATATATGTACTCACTGATATGTGGATATTAGTCCAGAATCTTAGAATACCCAAGACACAATTTGCAAAACACAGGAAAATCAAGAAGAGGGAAGACCAGCATGTGAATACTTCATTCCTCCTTAGAATAGGGAACAAAATACCCATGAAAGGAGTTACAGAGACAAAGTTTGGAGCTAAGATGAAAGGATGGACTATCCAGAGCCTACCCCACATGGGGATCCATCCCCTAATCAGCCACCAAACCCAGACACTATTGCATATGCCAGCAAGAAGGGACCCTGATATAGCTATAGCTGTCTCGTATGAGACTATGCCAGTTCCTGGCAGATACAGAAGTGGATGCCCACAGTCATCTATATGATGGAACACAGGGCCCCCAATGGAAAAGCTAGAGAAAGTACCCAAGGAGCTGAAGGGGTCTTCAACCCTATAAGAGGAACAACAATATGAACTAACCAGAACCCCCAGAGCTCATGTCTCTAGCTGCATATGTAGCAGAAGATGGCCTAGTTGGCCATCATTGGGAAGAGAGGCCCCTTGGTATTGCAAACATTATATGTCCTAATACAGGGGAACACCAGGGCCAAGAAGTGGGAGTGGGTGGGGAGGGGAGGAGGGCGAGGGGAGAGTATAGGGAACTTTCGGGATAGCATTTGAAATGTAAATAAAGAAAATATCTAATAACAAAATTATAATACAGTGTATCATTTCTCCCTTCTCTTTAGTCCCTCTAAACCTTCCAATACAGTCTACTTGCTTTCTTTCAATTTCATAATCTTTTTCCTTAATTGTTGTTACATGCATATATGTATTTTTATATGTGCATGCATATGTATATGTATGTGTGTATGTGTATGTGTATGTGTATGTGTATGTGTATGTGTATGTGTATGTGTATGTGTATGTGTATGTATTGTTTCGGGACTCATGCTGTTGAGACTCTATGGATGTATCTTGTAGTGTTACTAGGAGAGAAATTTTCACAGCAAATTCTCTAATCCTCTGGTACTAACAATGTTTCTGACTCATGTTATTTCTTCATAATTTTCACAACTGCATTTGATTGGTTGTGGTTTTCTACAGTGGTCTCCATCTGCTACAAAGAGAAGTTTCTTTGATGAGGGGTAAGGTCAACACGTTTTGTGGGTATAAAGACAATATTTAGATTATTGCTAGGGAATTATTCTAGATTAGTAAACTAGTGGTTGTAGGATTTTCTCCAAGATTCATGAATTCATTAGCCCCAAAGAGTTGGCTAGGTCTCCTGTATCAAATATTCTTTCTCTCTTAAGGGGGTTTTCAGTCTAATTAGAGACTTAACCTCCAAGGTATTTATTCCACTTCTGCACCCTTAGGGTTAGTGTATTAGGCTAGCTGTTGATGTGTTTTGTGGGTGTCATACATGGGTAGAAGTGTTGATGGCTTCTCTCCTTTGAAAGCATTCATAGTGCCATCTGATACCATGAAAGCTAACGTCCAGGTAGGAGGCGTTCAGCTCTGTTCCAGACCCATGGCCTTTGGGCTCTGTTTCTGACGTGCATGGTATCTTCAGCAATAAGGACTTACCTTCCACCAACTCTCAGGACAACCAAGGACAATAACAAAAGGCTGTATGTTTTCAGAGTCTCTTGGACCTTCATGACTCAAAATGGAGGTTTGTTAGGTGGTCTTTGTCTCTTTGAGGGAGAATTGTCAGCCCAGATGAGAAAAGTTCATTTAAACTACATATGTACATTTATACACAGAATCACATTATAGGACTTCTTTTATCTAGTTAATAATGTTTATTTTTTCAGACACAATTACTGTTATTTTATTCTCCTCTCTCCTTCTGTATTCACCTCCCTTCTCCCTACCAAAGGACTGTCTCTTTCCCCAATGTCTCCATCAGATCACTTGTCTCTGCTATTCCCCTTTACCCTATTCTTTCATCTTTCTGTATTTACCTCTCTCATCCTCCCCAAAGAGCCCTCCTTTTCTTATTTCTCTGATTAGTCCATTTTTGTCCTATTATTTCATTTTCTATTTCTCTCTAGTCCCCCTACTCTGGCAATGGTTTATTTTCATGGTTTTTGTAGTTATGTGGGGATATGCACTCATATCGAAAGGTTTGGAGCTAGTAACCTCCAATGAAAGAGTGAATGCAACATTTGTCTTTCTGGGATTTGAGTTACCACACTCAACATAATTATTCCTGCTTCCATCATTTACCTGCAAAGTTTATGATTTCATTTTTATTATACCATGTATATTAGGTATATATATCAAATTTATATGATTTATGAATTATACACACACACACAAATATATATATATCCATTTCTCAGTTGAAGGACATTCAGGGTATTTTCATTTCCTGGCTATTGTAACTAGAACAGAAGTGTCCATGGCTGGGCAGTTATCTGTGGAGTAGGATGTTGAATGCTTTGGGCATATGCCAAGGAGTTCTATAGCTGGGTCATACAGTAGATTTATTTTTAGCTTTTGGAGAATTCTTCACATTGATTTCCATAGTGACAGCACCAGTTTCCAACCCCACATGAGTTTTCTCAATGTGATTTCTACCAAGCCATGAGTATAGGATGTCCTTCCATCTTCTAATGTGTTTCTTTGGAATTGAAAGTTTGTGTTGTAGAGGTCCTTCACTTTTGTTAGGTTGATTCCTAGTTATTTTCTTTTATTTGAGGCTATTATAAAGGGGAGTAGGTCCATGATCTCCTCCTCTGTATGTTTGTGCCTAGTGTATAGAAATGCTATTTACTTGTATGTTGATTCTGTATCTAGCTACATAGTTGAATTTTTTCATTTCTATAAGTTTTCTGTAATTTATATCATATCATTTCAAATAGAAATCATTTGACTTTTTCGTTCCTTATCTGTATTTTTAGTCTCTTTTTCTTACCATTGTTTCAGCTAGTACTTTGAGCATAATATTGAAAACAAATTGGAAAAGTGGACATTAGTGTCTCATTTTTTACTGCAGTGGGAGTGCTTCAAGCTTTTCTCCATTTAGATGATATTGGCTGTGGGTTTCTCAAGTGGATTATCAGGAAATTTATACAGAGAATCTAGTGCAGCCATGCACTGCCAGTTTTAGCAGCCTCTGGAGAACTCAATGCAAGCCTGTGTGACTTCATAACATTTTATAACCTTACAACAAAAAAACACCACATGTTTGCCTTACAGAAGCTTTACAATTTTATGAGGACCCATTTGTCAATTCTTGATCTTACAGCACATGCCATTTGGTGTTCTATTCAGGAATTTTTCCCCTGTTCCCATATGTTCGAGGATCTTCCCCACTTTCTCCTCTATAAGTTTCAGTGTCTCTGGTTTTATGTGGAGGTTCTTGATCCACTTGGACTTGAGCTTTGTACAAGGAGATAAGAATGGATCGATTTGCATTCTTCTACATAATAACCACCAGTTGTACCAGCACAATTTGTTGAAAATGCTGTCTTTTTTCCACTGGATGGTTTTAGCTCCCTTGTCAAAGATCAAGTGACCATAGGTGTGTGCGTTCATTTCTGGGTCTTCAATTCTATTCCATTGATCTACCTGTCTGTCGCTGTACCAGTACTATGCAGTTTTTATCACAATTGTTCTGTAGCACAGCTTGAGGTCAGGGATGGTGATTCCACCAGAGGTTCTTTTATTGTTGAGAATAGTTTTTGCTATCCTAGGTTTTTTGTTATTCCAGATGAATTTTCAAATTGCCCTTTCTAACTCAGTGAAGAATTGAGTTGGAATTTTGATGGAGATTGCATTGAATCTGTACACTGCTTTCGGTAAGATGGCCATTTTTCCTATATTAATCTGCCAATCCATGAGCATTATATTCTGAGATCTTCTTCAATTTCTTTTTTCAGAGACTTGAAGTTCTTGTCATACAAATCTTTCACTTCCTTAGTTAGAGCCACATCAAGGTATTTTATATTATTCGTGACTATTGTGAAGGGTGTTTTTTTCCTAATTTCTTCCTCAGCCTATTTATCCCTTGTGTAGAGAAAAATCCACTGATTTGTTTGAGTTAATTTTATATCCAGCTACTGAACTGAAGTTGTTTATCAGGTTTAGGAGTTCTCTGGTGGAATTTTTAGGGTCACTTACATATACTATCATATCATCTGCAAATAGTGATATTGTGACTTCTTCCTTTCCAATTTGTATCCTTTTGATCTCCTTTTGTTGCCTAATTGCTCTGGCTAGGACTTCAAGTACTATATTGAATAGGTAGGGAGAAAGTGGGCAGCCTTGTCTAGTCCCTGATTTTAGTGGAATTTGCAAAGCACATGAAACTCAAGAAGAAAGAAAACCAAAATGTGGATACTTTGATCCTTCATAGAAGGGGGTACAAAATACCCATGGAAGGAGTTACAGAGACAAACTGTGGAACATAGAGTGAAGGAAGGACCATCCAGAGACTGCCACACCTGGGGATCCATCCCATAGACAACCACCAAACCCAGACACTATTGCAGATGCCAACAAGATTTTGCTGACAGGAGCCTGATATAGCTGTCTCCTGAGAGGCTCTATCAGTGCATGGCAAATACCGAAGTGGAGGCTCACAGTCATCCATTGGACAGAGCACAGGGTCCCCAATGAAGGAGGTAGAGAAAGTACCCAAGAAGCTGAAGAGGTTTGCAGTCCTATAGGAGGAACTAACCAGTACCCCCAGAGCTCCCTGGGACTAAACCACCAATCAATGAAAACACATGGAGGGACTCACATCTCTAGCTGCATATGTAGCAGAGCGTGGCCTAGTCAGTCATCAGTGGGAGGAGAGGCCCTTGGTCTTGTGAAGCATCTATGCCCCAGTATAGGGGACTGCCAGGGTCAGGAAGCTGGAGTCGGTGGGTTGGTGAAGGGGGGGGCATGCGGGGTTTTGGAGGGAGAACCTGGAAAGGGGATAGCATTTAAAATGTAAATGAAGAAAATAGCTACAAAACAACAACAAAACCACTATGTGGCGGATACTGCCAAGATCTGCTGGCAACTTGGTTCCCTTGGGTCACTGCTTCAGTTCTCTTCTTCCATTGAATTTGTGTTTTCAGACATTTGAGTCTTGGTTGGGTGAAGTCTTTACCTTCAGAGTGTCTTTGCTACTGTGTAAGCACACAGCATAAATTGTGTATTTGAAGGTATCAACCTTTAATAATTGCTATTGATTTCTCCATATCTACCTTGTCTGCAGATTTAATTTTCCTTGTGTTTCTTTCTTTCCTAAACACATACTTTTCAAATTTCTTTTGGATCTGTTTACTCCCCTCCCCCCCAAGCCCTGGACTTAACATAGATCTGAGCGATAGCACTGAGCAGTCAGTCACGATGCCACAGCCCGAATCCTATCCTGCCTTGAAATTTCCTCTGCCATACAAGTTTGATCATTGCTCTTGCATTCCTTCTGCCTCAGTCAAGTTCTTAGGAAGTAAGTTCTTTGATGAGCTAGAATACAAATTGCCTATCGCCCAGTTTCACATAGAATTCTCTGGAATCCCATGAGCTAGGTCTCCAAAGTCTGAATTGCTCTTGGAAATCTGATTTCAAACTACAAGAATGGTTCAAAAGCTCAGCTTACAACACTGTAAGCCTTCTCTAACCTTCATCTTTTCTACATTTCTTCTGCAAATTGTTCCCAATAGCCTAAGAATTACAGGGTCAGGTTTATCATAGCAATAGCCTCAGCTCACTCCTCAGTACCAATCTTCTATGTGTGTTACTTTTCTCATTGCTGTAGCAAAAAAATCAGACTTAGGATAAATGGATTTATCTCAGTCTACAAGTTGAGGGACAAGCCCACCATATCTGGGAAGGGAAGGTGGAAGATCCATACAGGTCATATTGCATCTGCAGGTAGGAAGCAGGAAGAGAGGAACAGTTCAACAGTCGGGTTCCACTTGCTCTCCCCTTTTATTTGGTACAAGGCCACTAGTAATAGCAACTGATGTCATAATCTCCCAGAGCCATCTTCTATCAAGAGTTTATATAGGCCCAGTGTCTTGGGACACTGAAAAGTACCAAGAAGCAAAGATGAGATCAATCTATCCTTCTGTCATCTTCAAAAGTTCATATGACAGAGACATGCAGCTCCTCCACACAGGCAGAGCATATGTGGGCACTAAGAGAATCTCTAGCCTCTAACATTTGCACTTCAGCAAAGAAACCCAGAATAGTCAGGGACGTATATGTGCCACAGTATATGTGCTACAGAAGGAAAGGAGTGTCTGTGGGTACATGGGGTCAGTCATGCAGGGACAAAAGGTCTGGGAGACTAGCAGGGCCAGAAGATCCCAAAAGATGATCTAAATGTGTTTAATTAATCAGCAGAAATAACTCACTGGGATGACTTGATACTTGCATGGATCTGTGTATCCTGCAAGAAAAATTATCACTGAATGGTGGAACATATCCTCACTGTACTTACAATACCATCAACTTTCTATTATAACATGATAGCTATCAAGTTAAAAGTAAAGGAATTTAAGGGGAAAACTATTCCTGGTCAGCATGAAAGCAGTCCTCTAAAGTGCTGTGCTGGAGATATACCAGAAGAAAACACCAAGAAGGAATATGAGCTGAAACAAATCTGAGTAAATTAGATATCAGGAAGCCTTGAACATTTGGAGTGCAGCAAAAAGAAAGGACACTGGTTCACCAAAAGATCCTTCAGAAACATCCCACAACAAGCTGTTCTACAGGGTAATATTGATTTAAAAAAACCAACAACTTCATGGTATTGGTACAGAAACAGACATTTTTTTGTTGATCAATGGAATAGAATTGAAGACCCAGAAATAATCACATACACCTATGGACACTTGATTTTTTATAAAGAAGCCAAAACTGTACAATGGAAAAATAAAATCATCTTCAACAAATGGTGCTGGCTGAATGGAATGTCTATATGTAGAAGAAGGAAAATAGATCTGTACTTATCATCCTGCACAAAACTCAAGTTCAAGTGGATCAAGCACCTCAACATAAAACGAGACACACTAAAAAAAAAAAAAAAAAAAAAAAAAAAAAAAAAAAAAAAAAAAAAAAAAAAAAAAAAAAAAAAAAAAAAAAAAAAAAAAAAAAAAAAAAAAAAAAAAAAAAAAAAAAAAAAAAAAAAAAAAAAAAAAAAAAAAAACGAGACACACTAAATCTCATAGAAGAGAAAGTGAAAAATACCATTGAACTTATTGGTACAAGAGACAAGTTCCTGAACAGAACACCAATGGCTCAGGCTCTAAGATTAATAATAAATTATCTGATAAATGAGGCCTCATGAAACTACAAAGCTTCTGTAAGGCAAAGGACACTATCAATAGGAGAAATCTGCTGTCCACAGATTGAGAAAGGATCTTGACCAACCCTACATCTGACAGAGGGCTGATATCCAAAATTTACAAAGAACTCAAGAAGTTAGACACCACCAACTCAAATATCTCAAATAAAAACTGGGGTATAGAACTAAACAGAGAATTCTCAACAGAGGAATTTTTGTTTGTTTGTTTTGTTTTTCGAGACAGGGTTTCTCTGTATACCCCTGGCTGTCCTGGAACTCACTTTGTAGATCAGGCTGGCCTCGAACTCAGAAATCCACCTGCCTCTGCTTCCCGAGTGCTGGGATTAAAGGCATATGCCACCACACCGGCTTCAACAGAGGAATCTTAAATGGCCAAGAAGCACTTAAAGAAATGGTCAAAGTCCTTCATCATCAGGGAAATGTAAATCAAAACAACCATGAGGTTCAATTTTATACCCATCAGAATGGCTAAAGTAAAAAACTCAAGAGACAGTGCATGCTGGCAAGGATGTGGAACAAGGTGAACATTTCTTCACTGCTAGTGGGAGTGCAAACTTGTACAATTACTTTGGAAATCAAATTGGCATTTCTCCAGAAAACTGGGAATAATTTTCCCTTAAGACCCAGCAATACCACCCCTGGGCATTTACCTAAAAGATACTCCAACATCCCACAAAAACACTAATTCAGCTATATTCATAGCAGCTTTATTTGTAATAAGCAGAAACTGAAAACAGCCTAGATGTCCCTCAACTATTGAATAGACAAAGAAAATGTGATACATCTACACAATGGAATGCTACTCAGCTACTAAAAACCAAGACATCATGAATTTTCCATGAAAATGGATTGAACTTGAAAATACCTGGAGTGAGATAAACCAGTTCCAAAAGAACATTCACGGTATGAACTCATAAGTGGATATTAGACATAAAATACAGCTTCCGTAGTACACTCCACAGACCCAAAGAAGCTAAACAAAAAGGAAGGTCCAAGCAAGGAAGCTTGAATCTCGCTTAGAAAAAGGAAAAAGTCATCATAAGAGGCAGATGGAGGGAAGGAACAGGGAGGGAGGGAGGGAGGGAGGGAGGGAGGGAGGGAAGGAAGGAAGGAAGGAAGGAAGGAAGGAAGGAAGGAAGGAAGGAAGGAAGGAAGGAGGGAAGGAGGGAAGGAGGGAAGGAGGGAGGAGATGGGGAGGGGAATGGGGGTTCAGGATCAGGTGTGGGGAAGGACAAGAGAGATGGCTAGATGGCCATGAGAATGAATGGGAATCTGCACCTGACAGGGGTGAGGAGGTGAGGGGCATCTCCAGGATGAGACAGAGACCTGGGATAAGGGAGGCACCCAAGAATCAATGGGGGTGACCTTAGCTGTGACTCACTATGTTGGGGATATGGAACCTCAAGAGGCCCCCTCCTATACCAGGCAGGAACCCCAGTGGAGTGGTAGAGACACTTACCTATGTACAAAACATTAACTCAAAATTTATCCTTGATCTTTCACAAAGAATTCAGGCATGGAAAATGAAGCAGAGACTGAAGGAACAGTCAACCAATAACTGGCCCAACTTGAGACCCAACCCATGAGCAAGTATCAACCCCTGACACTATTAATGATGCTCTGTTATGCTGGCAGACAGGAGCACATTGTCTCCTGGGAGGCATCACCCTGCAGCTGACTCAAACAGATACAGATACCTACAGCCAAACAGTGCATGGAACTGGGGACTCTTATGGATGAATAGGAAGAAGGATTGCAGTCCTAAAGGACATAATAACTTCACAGGACAACCAACAGAGTCAACTAACCGGGACCCTTGAGGCTCTCAGAGTCTGAACCACCAACCAAAGAATGTAAATGGGCTGAACCTAGGCCTCCCCACGCATATGTAGCAGATATGCAGATTGGTCTTCATGAGGGTCCCAAACAACTGGAACAGAGGCTATTGCAAAAGCTATTGCCTGCGTGTGGGATATATTCTTCTAGCTGGGCTGTCTTGTCTGGCTTCAGTGGGAGAGGAAATACCTAGCCCTAAGAGACTTGAAGTACCAGGGTAGGGGGGATATCCAGGGGGCCCCCACCCACTCAGAGGAGAAGGGGAGGGGTTAGGGGAGAAGGAATGTTAGAGGGGGTGACCAAGAGTGAGGCAGTGAGCAGGATAAAGTGAATAAGAAAAAAAAAAAAAAAAAAAAAAAAAAACCTTTTTAAGCTGGCGTTGTGACTCATAACTGAAATCCTACACTTGGGAGATTGGAGCAGGATGATCATGAGTTCAAGGCCAACCAAGACTAAATACATAGTGAGACTTTTTTTTGAAAAGAAAAATCAACTGTTTCAGTTTTGTTCATTGAATGTTATGAAGCATTAGTGATAAGTATACACAGATTTTTATAAATATTTTTTGTATGTTTGTGAAATCTGAATGAGAGAAAGAAGGGAATGTGTCAAGGCAATAGGATGCTCAAAATCGTTGTGGATGTTATTCTGGAAGTCAAGTAGCACATAAAAGAAGTGTGTTCTGTGTTGGGTGAACTCCAGCACCAGGAAGAATCCAGGCTGGTATTATAGCATTTCAAGGGGAGAGGGGAGGTATATCATCCATTGGCTAAAATTTATTTTTTTCAAGCTGGATACTGTTGAATATGTTTAAACAGGCATATTGAAGAAAAAGTTGGTGATGCTTTCTCTATCATTCTACTATGTCAGAAAATAGTGTAGGTATGAATATTCCTTTTCAAGACCTTTTATCCAAGAAGATATTCATCTATCCAGGGACTAAATGGATCAGGGAACTCTTTTTACTTCACTATTGATGAACAAGAAGATATTGGACCTCCAATTCATGCCTGAAATCATGTAAAAGTTTTGTAGTTAATGTATAACAGAAACATTTTGTTAAGGTTTATTTAACAAACTTTATTTAATATTTAATGTATTAAGATATGTTAAGTGGTTCTAAAGAATAACCACTTAATAAGTGTGATTAAATACAACAACAATGGTGGCATTTCTAAACAACAAAAATATTTCAGCTTCAGGAAGAATATGTACTTAACCTACTGCAGAAACCACAAGTCTGTATTCACATAGCTGTGGAGCATTCTTCAAGGTCAAGGGCTTGGTTATAGTCACTCATAGCTTCTGCCATCAGTCCCATTTTGCCACGGACTTGTGCTCTGAGATTATACATTATAGCTTCATCAGGCTTCAAAGACAGGGCTGCAAGGGAAAACAAAATATAGATACATTGATGTAAACTCTCCCGTCGTTCTCATTTTAAGTGCTTCTTCTTCAACTGTAACAATGCAGTTCAATTAGAAATACCGGATGTTTTAAAGAAAACTAATGCAGGAAACCACTGTACAGTCCTTGGACTGCCATTGTTTGTATGTGGTTTCCTAACAATTCTAACTCACTTTACAAGTGCTTTATGATGAGATATTATGGAAAGCATTCTGTACTGGTCACACTGAGGACTTGGTACTACTCCCATTGGTTCTATATAAAGAAAAGGCTTGATGGAATTCTTTTTTTTTTTTTTTTGACCCAGAAAAGAAAGTACAATAATTCCTGCAATCTTGTTGACAGGATTACAAAATATGCCTACCTACTCCAAGGTCTTCTTCAGCGAGCTTATACTTCTTTAAGTAGAAATAGAAACTTGCTCTATTAAAATACAGTGCAGCCCAGTGGGGACAGCGTTCCATTGCACATGAAAAATCCTTTTCTGCTTCTTCATATTTCTTTAACACTGAGTTTGTAACAGCTCGATTCATGAGAGCATACTCGTTTTCTGGATTAAACTTCAAGGCTGCTGAGAAGTAGTCGCTGGCCTATAAAATGTAAGAATAATGATAATTTAATGGGTTTTAATTAGCAGATTTCAAGAAATTTGGACTACTTTTCTTTTAATTTAAAGCTGAGGCCAACAGATTTCTAAGCAGACCATGATGGCATATCATTCCAGGTACAGAAACATGTTTTCTAAAAGAAAAATAAGAACTAAAAGCTGGCCTGTTTTTGCTGTTGTTTGGTTTCTAGCCAATTTTCTGTAAATGTGATGAAATGTTTAAGAGAGAGAAAATTGGAGAAGTTATCTGTTTAGGGCTGGCTCTCTATAAGGTCCCAAACCCTGGTCCCTGGCCTGATGGCTTGGTTTGTGTCCACACAGTAAGCAGATCATCGTAGGGGCATGAGGCAAGAGGCTGCTTACTTCATGGAAGCCTGGAAGTAAAAGAAAGGAGGCTTCAGGGATTGGTACCTCCTTTGGTACCATGGCAACCCTGGCTCCATTCTTGGCTGGAGACCAAGAAGTCAGCTCATGGCAAGGAGATACTTAGGATCTAAAACACATCACCATGTACCAGCATTCCAGACAAATGCTAATAGTGAAATACTTACTTGCTAGAATAAAATATTCCCACTTCCCACAAGCCCAAATCTCATATGCCTGAATAGAACAACATAAAAAGCAACAAGTAAATTGGAGAAGACCAGACAGAAAATAAAGTACAAATTGGGGAATTAACAGATAAAGAGATGAAGAGATTGATGGGTTTTCAGAAGAAGAGTCTAAACCACACCAAAAGCAACATAAACTTCACTGTATTATGAAAAATATAAGAAGAGAAGGTGGAAACCAACATGTTGCTATAAATGAAGATTGAAGTATTCAGAGTTGACACGGACCTGGAAGATGCGGACATGAAGACAAAGATGACTAGAGTTTAGTTAAGATAGAACAGAACTGCTCTGTCAGCCTCAGATTCCATGTGGACTTTTCGCCCTTAAAAACCCTCCGCTTTCTCCTTCTCATTGGTGAAACCTTCTTAGTATTCTACGGAACTGGAGTCACCCACTTACAAATCTATTCTGTTTTTCAGTGAAAACTGCCAATGCTCTTATTTTAAACCTCATTTGTGATTTGATTTTCCAAAGGATTTACAAAATGAGGTCTCCACTCCTAGCTGAAGAATAAACTGTTCCAAGCCTGCAAAGAGGCAGGTATCAACATTTAGAATAAACCAGTAACTTCTGTTATCTCTAGACACAACTATGATGTCTCATCACATGATCCTCTTTCAGTTAATTCATTATTTAAATTCTGTTTTAAGAGTACTGATGCACATTAGACAGAATTTTAAAAACAACAAAAACCTCCTACCATACAAGACCTCGATCTGTCACCATCCTATTCCTGTTAAGAAATCCATTTCTAACTCCATGAGGGATGAACATCTGACTCCTAATTTAAAGTTTGTCTCTAAAAGGGAAATGACTATCACAGCCAGCTTGGCCTCTCGGTCTCTTTTCGACCCAGACTCTATCTTTTCTACGAGTTCTATTCTGGCTAAGGCTGTGGATGTCCTCAAACCTTGTGGACATTTTCCAGTTATTTCCTCCAAAGCATTTCTGTGGCACAGACACTCTTCATCTTTCTGTCCTTAAAGATCTCTGTATGTGTTAAATTTCTGAGGGGAGGTGTTACAATGGAAGTGTTACAGTTCTGAGAGGGAAGGCTTCTCCAGTAGTGGTGTTACAGCTCTGAGGGGAAAGGTTTCACCAATGAAAATGTAGCATCTCTGAAGAAAAAGTTATCTTGTTAGTCAGCAGTCAGGGAGGTTGTAGTATATGAAAGAAAAGTCACATGGTACAGCAAACCTCACTCAAGAGATTTATTGGGAGAGACACGAGATGGTGGATGCCTCTGCTCAATTAGAATCAGGAAGAAACTGAGCAGGAAACGTGCTATTATAGGGTTCCTTGGGGGAGAAGCTTTCCAGTGTGGAGAGTTCCAGGGTGGAGAGTTGCAGGGTGGGGATTGGTGGAATTTCAAATCAATCCCAGGGATTGATGGGATTGTAAGGTCAGGGATTGGTGGGATTTCAGGCTCAGGGATTGGTGGGTTTTTGTAGGTTTGCAAACTCCAGAGTGGGCGTGGACCTTTTACCCTACATCTTGACTCTCCCTCTTAGACCATTTTCTTCCCTCAATAAACCCATTTCCCTCCAGTCTTCCCAGGGGTCTTTCCTCAAGATCATCTTCTATCTGAACTACTACAGACATTAATGGCTACAGCTCAGACCAAGAAACCTGAATGCTGGGTTCAAATCCTGCCTCTATATTGACTGATTTATAAAGCTCTATTTGTATTAGTTTCTTAGTCTTCCAAAGAAAGTAACACACGCTTACTTCCATTGTTGATGTATGGATGAAATGAGCATATACTTAGAGTACTGAGAGGAGTGTGCAAAATGTAGTAGTGCTCAGTCAATTGCTATATAGATAAATTTTTCTTTTGATGAAATGAAATTTCCATAAATGAAGAATTTCAGGTAATTCTCCGTGAACTTTGTTTCCTCTGACTTTTGAGGGTCAGTTACATCAAAACTATATAACTCTTCTTATCACTGATGACAGCTATTTGATGCCACAGTCAAGTGAAATTTAAGGATCTATTGAGATAGGAGCAGAATTGGCGTACAACTTTGCAGAGCTTAAAGATAACTCACGCCCTAAGAAAAGGTTCTGTTCACAGACATTAAAAATAACACAAATGAATGACTCCAAGAGTTAAACTCTTTATAAAACAATCAATGCTTCACTTTAACTCATCAACGAAGAATGAATAGACTGCACAGCTATCTAACCATCCAAAGTGTGCCTTCTATCAAATAAGAGCATATCATGCATGGCCATACACTAGCACGGTGTCTAATTCTGAACAACAGAACTTTATTTTGATTATTACTTTATCATTTTGTGTCTATGGGTATTTTGCCTTTATGCATGCCAGTCTGTACAATGCCCTCAGAGGCCAAAAGAGGATGTCAAATCCCCTAAGAATGAAATTACAGATTATTGTGTGCCTTCAAGTATGTGTTGGGAATCAAACCTAAGTTCTCTGAAAAATCAACTAAAGCTCTTCAGAACCTCTAAGCCATAACCCCAGCCCCTACATTGAAACTTTCTCCTATAGCTTTCAAAGTATATTACTTAGAAAATCTCATTGATTTAATGAGATTGTTTGAAGTAGAGAAATATGAAACAATTAGAGGCTAAAGCCGTTAAAACTCTTGATTTCTAGCCGGGCGTGGTGGCGCATGCCTTTAATCCCAGCACTCGGGAGGCAGAGGCAGGCGGATTTCTGAGTTCGAGGCCAGCCTGGTCTACAAAGTGAGTTCCAGGACAGCCAGGGCTACACAGAGAAACCCTGTCTC
>LR750166.1:574470-603389 GCA_902729485.2 Mus minutoides | reverse complement strand
AAAAAAAAAAAAAACCAAAACCAAAACAAACAAACAAAAAAACCTCTTGATTTCTAATAATTGATCTGATGCCTTTGTTTCTATGATTAAAGAAGTAATCAATCATAGAGAAGATCAAATTATTGTTTAAAAGTCATGTACAGTTAACCCCTCATACCAAGTGTCACTTCCAAATGTGTTTTTTCAAGCAGTTTACTAACTTTATAAACAAACAAACAAACAAAAACAAAAAATAAAAAAACAGAAGTCGGGATTTATATCTTTTAACTCTTTAGTGATTATTTGTTCTGATGAGGGACCTTTCCTCCCGTGTGAATATCTTCCTTCAGAAACAACTGTAGGGGGGAAGGGAGAGGGAATGGAGGCTATTTTGCTCACAGAGAGGCTAAGAAGCTAGGTTTGATACTTGTTAGTCTCTGAAGTAACTCCCAAGCTTTCAGAACATCAAGGCAGGAAGACACTTTAGGTGACGTATTTGTCAAAGTCAAACATCTGCAATGTTGGGAAAGTAGAGCCATGCTTTAAACATTTTGAGATTTATTTGTATGGTATGGATGAGTGCCAGCATGTACATATGTGTGCCACATGTACACCTGGTACTGACAGAGGCCAGAAAAGAACACCAAATCCCCTGATCTGAAGTTACAGATGATTGTGAGCCACCGTGTGGATGTTAGGAACAGAAACGTGGTCCTCGTTAAGAACAGCAAGTGCCCTTAAGTATTCTTAATCACTGAGCCATCCTTTCTCCCATCCATAACATATTAATTTTAAGTCTGAGATACATGTAAGAACTAAACCAGAATTTTTATAGATGATGGTCACTGAGTTATTAAAGATAAGTTTAAAGAATAAAGTTCCCCCTCCTGCAGAGTATAATTATCTCTAGGAACATTTATCTAGGAACATTTTTTTTTAACAGGAGTTTTGCTTTTCTCAAACTTTTGAATTATTTTCCTTTTTTAGTCATAGGAATTGAACATAGAGACTCACATATGCTAAACAAGTACTATAGCCCTGAGGAGAGTGGCAGGTCGCCAGTGTGTTGGTTTGTTTGTTGAGATAGGTTTCTACTAAGGTGTTGAGAGTAGCTATGAACTTGCAATCCTCCTGACTAAGTCTTTCTAGTATCTAGCATTATAGGTTTGTGCCACTGGGCCCAGTCTCTTTAGCTATCTTGACTTGTCAGCCTGCCCAGTAGCATCTGAGTAATGACAACCCCATTCTTGTCTTAGATAATTACACCTCGATGACAGCCCTTGCATCTAATCCATTCCGAGACCAACCAGATTCACCACAGAAGTCAGCAAGTTGTGTAGGGTCATTACTGAGCACGGAGCACCCAGACAGCTATATGACAAGGAAGACAGAACGATATCAACAAGCGGATAAATGTTTATGAAGCAGTAAGTGCCCTACATCAAATACTGCTGAGGGGTCCAGGAAAGGAGGTGAGAGGAGTCACTGGAATGCTGGCAAGAAGAAGCTGGAGGAGCAGTGGGGAAAAAGGCTGGAATGAGAAGGCAGGCATGTGGAGAATGAGACAGAGACTGAGACAACCACTGTAGGTGTTAGTTAAAGGATCTTTCTTTGGAGATCAGTATTGAAATGGGGGAGGGGGCTAGAGTAGGTATGAATTCCCCACCTTTTAAAAATTGTATCTAGCATTATCACACAGATACCTATAATCCCAGCACTGCACTCTCTGGAGATACAAATCAAAAAGAACCTCCAGTTAGATACTAGTCTGGACCATGCAGGGAGACTGTCTCAAAAGAACAAAAACAAAAACAAAGATGAAAGGATGTAGATTTGTGCTACTATGTTAATGAAAAAAAAGGATGCTGAAGTGTAATTTTTGCTCATAGTAGAGAAAGTAAAGAAATAATGACTTAGGGTCATAAAGGTACTTTTATAGTCACTAGAGCAAAACCTTGCTGTAAATCAGAAAAACTGAAATGCTCAAAAGGGAACACAACACAGAGTAAAATACATTTAATGCACACATAAAATATAGACAATATAAAAATCCTTCCACCTGATTAAATTCCCAACTGATTTATTCTCAAGCAACAGGGAAAATTCAAACTACAGGTGAAAAATTCTAGGAAGCATTAATATTTACCATGATAGAAACATAATTTAATGGTGGTTAGGATTGTAAATTCCATATTATTTGTATCTTACTTAGTTTTAAAAAAATAAAACCATATGGGATTCTGCTAAAACAATACTCAGAAAATAGACACAGCATTAGTAAGTTATTGTAATGTAAATTAATAAGTTATGGTAAAAATTCAGTCAAACTTAAAATTGTAAAGGACGGGGTAAACTGGGGGAAAGCATAAAAACAGTGACTTTACCTTGAAAGACAAATATTTAAGAGAAACAAGAGGACTCATCCTGTAGGTACATTCCAAGTACAATAAATCTAAATATATCTCATCTAAAAGTCTAGCAAGCCTTTTTTAGACAGTATGAGCTGAAATGGATACAGGATAAATGGTCACATAAAACCAGAACTAAATGTGTCTTCTTATTTCCTGTACTCATATGACTGATGATTAGGAAACATAAATTACAATGGGTTAGATGCTCCCAGCATAAAGAGGACCTCGAGGGAAGCGCCAAGTGCAGTAAAGAGCAGGATTCTGGCCTAGAGGCTGATGAGGCCAAGGGAAGGGCCAATCACTGGAAAATTAAAATCAGCATTTACTAGACCCGTACTGAATGGTCAGAAACACGGAGGAGCATAAATCTACACAAGTATACAGATGCAACCATTGAACATCATAAGCATCTTTATGGAACATAGCATTGTGGATTAGCCTGAGATATCAAGGCTGCACTTCAAAACTCTATATAACAAAGAAGCATACGGTGCCCATAGAACATGTTCAGGAAAATGTGCGTTGCCTGAGAAAACTGCCGGTGGTGAAGGTAGATGTTTCCCGCGTTAAAGTAAGCAAGCGAGTAGCTGGGGTTCAGAGAAATCGCTGCTTGATAGTCTGCCATTGCGCTCTGCTGTTGGCCCATAAACTCATGAATCACACCACGGTTCGTTAGGAATTCTGCTGTTGAGTTGATCTGCAACATAATCATAGGAGGATTTGGCCTCTGGGAATAGTATTAACCTCCAGTACCACGTCTGTGAAACAAATGTTCTGAAATCCACATGAGGGAACAAGTATTTTAACAGTGCAGGTGAAAAAAAAAAAAAAACAACACACAATTAGAGCAAATATTTTCAGAAAGGGAATGGTATGAAATTGGTTTCTTGTCAATGGTTTATTGAATGGCTGCCATAAAAATTAATTTTAGAGCTTTTTCTTAAGTCCTTTCCAAGGAATGGGCATGGGAACATTTATCTGTTTATTTGTTAAATGAGAGAAGCCATTAAATTGAAAAGTTACCATGCTTCACTGCTCTATGTAGAAACAATTACTTTAATTCTTTTACCTTCTTTATACCTTATATCACCCTAGTAATATCTCAAAATTACAGAAATAAAACTGAAAAGCTAGACAATAATTCAAAGCATGAGAAGGTGGTTCCTTCACTATAAGGAGAAGCTAAATATCTAGGTTATTCTCCAATTGCTTCAAACATAGGACAGCACTGTTACAATTTGACTCCATTTTGTATTGCAAAATACTATTATGGTTCCATTAAATATACAAGCTACACTTGGTAAGAGGGATCAGTACTTATTAAGAATTTGCTTTTAATTTTTAAATGCATTTAGATTGCAAAATAGGCATTTTGTAAAAGATGTAAAACAATATTGCTCTACATATCACCTTAAATAGGTAACAAAGAATATATTTTATTAACAGTATCATCAGTATAGATTATTTACCTTTATGGCACAATTCATATCCTGCATTGCAGCAAAGTAATTACTCATTTGAAGACAAACCACAGCTCTTCCTTCATAGGCTAGATAGCTCTTTGGATTCGCTTCTATGCCAACAGTAAAGTGTTTCCAAGCTTTCTGGAATTTTCCTTGGGCCTAAAATAGTTATGCAATATCATGAAACAAGAAACAGTATTTAATGTGACAAACCAGGCTATATTATAAGTATCTTCAACTGACTAATTACCTCCAAGTATTTATAATCAAATTACATTCAAACAAATATAATTGTATTGTCATCTACTACACTAATCTTAAACAACTTTAAGCCATAGCTATTATATGTTAACTATTCTCTTAACTCACAAAACTTACATTGATACCCACAAATAGCTAGAAGTGAGAGCACACAGCTTTGAACCCAGTACTCGGGAGGCAGAGGTAGGCAGATTTCTGTGGGTTTGAGGCCAGGCTGGTCTGTTCAGTGAGACAATGTCTCAAGTAAGGGTGTGTGTGTGTGTGTGTGTGTGTAGATTGTAGATAGATAGATGATAGATAGATAGATAGATAGATAGATAGATAGATAGACAGACAGATAGAGATAAATATCTCCAGGTGTGGTGGTTTGAATAGGAATGTCCCCTATAGAATTATGTGTTTGAACGCTTGGCCCATAGGGAGTGGCATTATTAGGATGTGTGGCCTTTTTGGAGTAGATGTGTACTTGTTGGAGGAAGTATGTCACTGTAGGGGGTGGGCCTTGAGGTCTCCTATGCTCAAACTATTCCAAGTGTGGCTCACAGTCTCTCCCTGCTGCCCATGGATCAAGATGTAAAACCCTCAGCTTGTCTCCAGCACCATGTCTGCCTGTATGTTGTCGGTTGCCACGTTTCTCTGGCATGATGATAATGGACTAAACATCTGTAGCCAGCCTCAACTAAGTGTTATTCCTTATAAGAGTTGCAGTGGTCACGGTGTCTCTTCATAGCAATAGAAACCCTAACTAAAACACCAAATATCTATAATATAAGCATAACACACAAAGCAAAATTAGCGTGTGCTACATAAATGACATAACAGTGCAAATGAATTCTTCCTACATCTTTAATTTTAGGAACACTACATATACACCAGAAAAGATGCATGTAAATCTACCAAGCATCTGTTTATAACAGTTTTTGTGCCAACTGGAAAAAGAAAAAAAAAAAAAAAGGTCAGGAGATGGGAACCATTAATAGAAGATGTCAAAGTATTTCCCAGAGCAGGCCATCTGCCAACTAAACGCCTCCCCACAGGCAGGCAGGGAGTTAATTAATTCATGATGGTCCAGATTCTGTCCTCGCCCCCCCCCCCCAGGCTCAAAAACTCAACTTGCCAGGATCTCAGAGGCTGGCACATTCTAACTAACCTGAACCTAGTGACTCTTCACATAAAGCTACGAGGAAAGGTATCTACTAAGGGAACTAGATTCTGATTTCTAACTAGCAAAGTCTGTAAGTGAAATATTTAGACATCTGCAGGGCTATCACAAGTTGACTTAATAAACAAAAAAGTAGACAAACTGAGGTTGCACTGTAAGAATATTAAATGGCAAACCACCTCAGAAGAGGATTTAATTTATCAGTTGCTCTTGATATCTGCTGTGCTCACTGTGAGAACCCCAGTCCTTGGCAAACAGCAAGGAGTTTATAGGTATCTGTAGGAAAGACTGATATTTTTCCCCTGAACAGCACTTGGATGGCTTAACTCTTCCTTATTGGTCCCTCCCTTTCCTGATTCACTTCTATATACTGATGTGCTTTCAATAGCCCTTCCTGGTTATATAGCTAATATGATTTTCACAAGATACAAACTTTATGTCATGTCTTTGATTGGTGATATTCCTATTTTAGCTGGACTTCAAGGCTTTATTCCAGCTCGTGTCTAATTGCCTGGTCTCATCACAAATATTCTCTCACCACAGGTCTGCTTATATGGGCCCCCTGCCTCTTCTAATAATGTTTCCTAAAGGGTTGTTTCCTCTGTCACCAAGATTAAATAACTCCTAGCCTCTGTCCCTTCCTCTACCTAAATACTAGTCTTCCATATCTCAACATAATTTATCTGTAAATTCTCTTACCCCATGGCTGTGGTTCTTTATAATAAAAACTCTTTGGGGTTTGTTTTTTATTTTTATTTTTTGTTACATTTATCACAACTATCATCAAATAATTACTGTGCATGCAACAATTCCTCTCTCTCCAAACCAGGTGTTTAACATCCCATAAGAAACTCTATTTCTTATAGATTGCTGCCTCTGGGGACTGGTATTCAAGTGTCCATCAATATTAGGTGTTCAGTCTATAAGAGGGGTGAGCACATTGCATTGGCTTCCAGTCAGCTATAGCTCTTTGAAAATCATCCAATCCATTCTTTACACGGACCATGTACTGTTTATATTGTGATCATAATGCTAATTTTAGGTTTAATTCTTGCAAGGCAACCCTTTTCTCTTACTAACACATTCTTGGGCATTCATGATGAGAGCAACCATCACTTGCTGCATTATCATATGAGTCTTCAGTGAGCTCAGGCTCATCAAAGCCTTGCTCTCCATTTCTACCTTCCATAACTAAAGTAAAGGAAAATAAATGTTCACCTGAGAAATAATATTTGAACACAACACCAGTAAATAACCAAATATCTCTTTCTGCTGTCCAAACAATGTTCTCAGTGCGGAAATTGTCACATTTTACCTGCAAATTATAGCCTAGACTAATTCTGGCTTTTAAACATGAGGGGTCAAGATGAAGTGCTTTCAGAAAGTCCTTCTGGGCTTGTATCATAGCATCTTCCTGACTGTACTCCATGTAAGAATTCCCCCGTCCAATATAAGCATCCACATAACGTGGGTTGATTTTAATAGCCTTGGTAAAGAATTCAACAGCTCCATCAAACTCTTTAATTCTGAGAAAAAAAAAGAAAATGAAAGAAAATGAGGTGCCTTCCACTGGTCTAATGTTTGCTAGCAACCTATTCAATGGTTTCTATATATGACTGTCCCAAAAAGTTTTGTGGTAACCTTTATAAAAAAAATCTTTTACTTGTATTATATAAGATTTTTATTATATAAGAATTGTGTAAATTATATGATCTTTAAAAGTCAAGAAGAATCTCCAGAGATTTTGATGAAGAAAAGGAGGAAAGTGAAAACCATTTTCAAGGGCTGCAAGATGGCTTAATGGGTAAAGGCACATACCACCAAGCCTGATGACCTGAGTTTGATCCCAGTGACCCATGTAGAAAAAAGGGCATCTAACATCCATATGTGTGTATGAGCACGTGCACACACACACACACACACACACACACACACACACACACATACACACACACATATATACCACACACTACATACCATGTGCCACATACATACATATATACATTCATACATACCATTTTCACAGAATAACGTGGAATATTATTTTGGAATTTTATTTTCCAAAAATATAGAAGTCTAAATGGCAGTCCTAAACTTTGATTTAGCCATATGTTTTCAACATAGAAAAACATGTACTGATATTGATAACGTATGATATTTAAATTACAGTCTCAATACACCTAATAATGCTTCCATTTACAGAGGACCATTTATACAGTGATAATCCCATAATCTTATATCACTTACAGATGCCATAACAACATTAGTTTATATAAGAATACCTCATTACTACCACAGAAAAACAAACTTGTCTAATAGTGTCTCCTATAGAATTTATCCCACCATTGACTGACTCATGGCATACAGTAAAAATAAATTTATATATATTTAATATTTCCTTTTTTAAGGGATATCCTCATTTCATTGCAATGAAATCAGAGGCCTCACATATTGTTTAACAAGTATTTTTTTTTCAATGCTTGTACACAATAGCAACAAAAACAATTGAGAACTTGAGAGATGCTTTCGTGGTTAAGAATGTTTACTTCTGTTGCAGAAGACCCAGGTTGGGTTCCCAGCCACCTTTATCAGGCATCTCACAAACACTCATAGCTGTAGTTCCAGAGAACTGATGGCCTCCATAGACACTCTGCACACATGTGATGCATATAAACTCATACAAGCACACACACATACCTATAAATACAGATAATAANTCTTAGAAAGAAACTCTTGTCTGTGACCACAGTTTTGTTTTGTTTTGTTTTGTTTTTTGTCAAACACTACCCAAAGGCATGTATTGTGGATCATCTAGAAGACCACACAAGGATGAACACTAAAGTGGTAAGAAAACATGGCTTCTAATGTTCCAGACAGGCAAGTGTTGACAATGGCCTTCTTGAGCCATGTGGTAACTTCTGAGTTCCTTCTGTGTGTGGTTGCTCAGAAATCCCAGGATCATCTCTCTGGTAGCTTACACTAGAACTGCACCGCTTTCACAGTAACTGTCACAATTTAAGGTGCCATTTCATTTGAATGTGGAGCCATAGTGCCTCTCCAGGTGTCTTTTTGGTGAATTACATCAGCAGTTCTATACAGGGACTAACCCTATTTAACAAGAATAAAGATGGCATAGTACTTCCTTGTAAAATACATTTGTTGGTAAGTTTTCTTATACTCAGTATTTCCACCAAAGCATGCAGAAATATTTACTTACAATATTTATCTATGGGGTCTATGTGTTTTGGATTTTCCAAGTAATCATCACATATTCATTATAAATTATAATTGGGGCATTCCTATTTCATTGGCATTCAGTTTGCATTATATCCAGTGCCTTTCTCGCCCATCAAGGATTTAAAACTGTCAGTGAATGTGTACTCTGCTACAAGGCTTATAAAATATAATCTTTCCTTCTGTGTGGCCCAACCAATGACAAAAGTATACAATAGCAAATCAGACAGTGAACCAAAGCTCATTTCTCTGTAGTGCAAGTTGTGTATTATGAAGGGCGGTTACATTATGTAGCTATCAACACTAACTGATGTACACTTAGTCCATCTAGCTGAGTAAACAACCTAAAAGCTAAAATGGATCTAGAAAGCCACCTGACAAGCACCTGAAATTTATCCCTGAATGACAGTCACAACCACACCAGGGGGCAGAGCCTAAGATAAGGTCTCCTCAGCTTCCTACACCAATAGACAAAGGAAAATGAACCAGATGCTCTATAGATGGAATGCTTTCACTTTCCTGGAGACTGGTCTGCCACAACATCCTATGGCCTAAAGCTCTTGCTAAGCTCCAACATGGCACTTTTCCAGTGGGAAGATTTAGCAGAGTACCTACATTGCTTTTGGGTGTTCGTTGAGCTATAAGTCGATAAGAATCAGCTGTCATCTATGCCCCAGTATAGGGGAATGCCAGGGCCAGAAAGCAGAAGTGGATGGGTTGGGAAGCAAGGTGGGAGGAGGATATAGGGGATTTTCAGAGAGGAAACTAGGAAAGAGGATAGCATTTGAAATGTAAACAAAGAAAATATCTAATAAAAAAAGTTGTTTCAAACAAACAAAAGAATCAGCTGTCGTGTATATAAAGAGCATTAATAGTTTTCCTGGAATAAATATTAGCATATGAATAAAACGTCATGTGATCACTCTCAGGAGGTGATCAGTTTAGTGCCTGCTCTGAAGCACAGACACAGAGGCCCATTGCATTTGCAGTAATCACACATGTGACCAGATACAAATGAATCACTAATACCTCCAAATACTGAAAATTGTGGTTTGCAGAGTTAAAGACTTTAAAAATAGCTTATGCAAGTATCAAAATAGTATAATAAATGTATCCTGGTCGCAAGTGTTTGTGACATATAGCCAAGTAATAGATATAAAATACAAAGGTGGCTGTCACAATAAAGATCTAAAAGTTCACATTAGTGCAACACTCTTGCTGATTAAATTGGGCAATAAGTAGGAGATTCAGCCTAAGGAATGCTGTCTCCTGGCAACCATGAGTATGAAAGCTGGAAATATACAAAAGATGCTTCAAACGTCTTCAACTTCATGAGTTCAAAGGTCAATGTACTAACATTTAAAGGTTTATTACTTTTATAAAATGTTCCAAATTTTATATATATATATATATATATATATATATATATATATATATATATATATGTGTGTGTGTGTGTGTGTGTGTGTGTGTGTATATATATGTGTGTGTGTGTGTGTGTGTGTGTGTGTGTGTGTGTGTATTACACATACATACATACTCTACCAAAAATGTCAAAGTAAGTCCCATATTTATAAGCCATGCTTCCATAGTACAAGTATGTTACCAAAATGGTCTTTCTAAAAATATATAATCATTAAATATCCCTTGTTGTTAAAGCTCAGTCAAACTCTGAAAACTCAGTACATGGTGATTAAAACTCTGAGCCATCCGGTCTTTACTCCTGATTTAAATTCCACTTGTATTAGAGTACAATGGAGGGCCTAGAGAGCTGCTGAAAGTTGGGTATTTGGAACTGCAGAGCAGTATCAGCTTTAGGGGGACTTTGCTGTTCTATCTCAACATTACACTTCATAAAGACGTGACATGATTCTAACACAGGGAGACTGGCTGATTCTAATGGCTGTTAAACAGAAACGGGTTTGAGAGAAGTTATGCATGTTTCAGATGTTGACTGAATGCAGTGATCTCAGACATTTTGGCCTACACATGTCCACCAAAGTAAACCCATCAGTCACTGCTCCATTTCTTCTTAAGAATAACAAGTACTTAAGAAGATGGATTGCACAAAGATCGGTGCATCAAAATAGCAAAAGCTGTGACTGCATACAATGAGAGGTCCGAGACCAGGTCTTTAACCCTAAGGCATCTGCAGAATTTATAACTACTATAGTACTTTCTTCTTACAATAAAGAACTTTACTTCTCATGAGGAAATGTAGCTAGCTATGCCTCTACACCTGAAAGAGGAAAATAATTATGTCAGTTTTCCAACTAATTCAAACTCTAGTCTCTTAAACTGTGTATTTGCACAGAATTACCTCTATAATTTACAAACCATCTCAATTTAAGCCTCCAAAGGAACTGTTATTCTCTCCCTTACCAAAAGTAATGCTATATATTAAGCAATAACATTGTGCTCATATTAAAATCTGTGCAGTTTTTCTGAAGGTTGTGCATTACTGTTGTTATTTCCAACTGCGCTTGTCTATAATATGTTGAACAGAAATCTCAGAAAGAGCTAACTCTGAAGTATTATACTTTTATACATTTTAATATATTTTGTAGACATTTTCTTGGATTGTTTTTGATAGTTTTAGATACACAAATAGGTTTTATTGACACAAATTTTTTTGAAAATATTTTTAAAACACCCTCTTTTCCAGGAAATGAGCTTTCTGAACAAATTATTTTCTGCATAGATATGTCAAGCTATGCATACATTTAATTGACATTTTGTATATATGCTTGAATCAAATGTACATCTTCAAAGCCGTGATATAAATATGTACTTGTGAATTGGTACACATCATTTTTTAGAAGGTACAGGGGAGCTACTGATACAGTCCCCAGAACTATGCAAGGAATTCTTTCTATGCCTACCCACATTTTATAATCTCTCACAGGCACCCTTCCTCCCACCCTCCCTATTCCCTTCTGCCTTCAGTTTGGGGGCTATAACTGGCTATGTCTGCTGACTCCTCTTGCCTCCCCTTTGACAATAATGGCGCTCCATACCTGTGATGGCACGTGGCAGTAGCTTGACAAAGATTCACACTAGTCTCGCTCATCATTGAGGCTTGTTTAAAATCCTGAAACAGTTTTAAAAGACCTTGTTATTTTTGTCGTGGCTTTCTCTTAAAACTTCCTTCTAACTTTGATTCTGCATAAGTATACGTAAGCATTAAAACAGATCTCTTCCTAAAGCTTCGCCTTTTAATCACATCCAATGAGAGTGGATAGAGCAAGGAATGAGATCATTATTAATACCCCGAGTTTATGGCACTCACAACTACTTAAGAACCGGGACTTTTCCTGCGGTGCTGCCCTGTGCTATGCAGAATCTCATGTACTTCCTTTTGCTGTGTATACCACTAGAAACTTCCCTTCTCAGACAGAAGAGGAAATTCCACTGGAAAGAACCTTTGGAATTATATGACTTTTGAACAGTTAGGCACCAGGCCAATAAAGTGTTAACAAAGCACTGTATGTTGATTAGTTTTGCCTGAACCTACCTTTGGAATCCACACTTCTTGAAGAGGGTATATGCTCTGGTAAGTATCCAGATGCCATTGTAAAGTTAAAAAAAAAATTCTAGAATCTCTATCTCTAGGATGTAAAGTTTGGAAAGGATGCTGGAATTGATTTAGGGAACAGGTTGCTTCAAAGAATTGAAAGCGCTGAGTCTGCAACATGCAGATGAGAAGGAAAAGGCACGGGAAATGTTCCCGATGCATCATAAAGTATCATTCGCCTCTCAAGCATGCCAGCCTGGATGGTTCCTCTCAAGCTGTTCCTGGGAGGTCAGACAGCCTCTAGTGTGCTTCAGTTCTCAAACCCCAGAAGCTTTCAGTCAATTGATCCTTCCACAAATCTCCCCCCCCCGAGAAGTTTTATGACTTTGTCTTTCTTCTCTTATCACTCACTATTATAACCTTTATTGTTTCTTTCTTTGCATCATTTATACATTTTATTTAATTTTTAGTGGCTTGTTTTCCTTACACAAATGAAGGATCGCTATTTTGGGTTTTTTTGTGTTTTATTTTATATTTTTGTTATTCATATCATTAAATTTGAAGTATGTTTCTTGTACTCAGAATATACTAGATATTTTTCAAAATTCCCAAATGATATTCTATTCTTTTATTTATTTTTTGACCATTCCTAGTTAATATAACTATATATCATTGGATTGGGGTCTAATAACTTATTACTTGTTTTGCTGGTATGTTTATTTATCCCACTTCCAAATTTATTTTGAGGTCTTTTAATATTTTTAATATCCTACTTCAATTATTGTTTATTTTTGACTGAAAGATCATAGTCAGTCAGAAATTTGGATTAAAGAAGGGCTTAGAGTTACAGGTATGTTATGTGCATAGGGACAGCATGTGTATTGGCCCTGGGCAGGAAGGGAGGTTGGTGTTATCAGGGAATAGCAAAAGGCCAAAGTGGAATGGCTTCAGTGTAGAAAAGAAGACTGAAGGTAAAGTCTGAAGTAAGCATCAGTCACATCAGGTTGGGCCTTGGTTTTAGTGGTCAAGACTTCAGGTTTTATCGTGTGGGATGGGTCACTGCAGGCTTGAAGCAGAGGACTAACTTCATGTCCATTATGTTTCAACATGGTCTTTTGGTACTGTGTGGAGAATGTTGGTAAAGGGTAAGGTGTAACCCACTTCAGCACACTAGGAGACAGTGTACTGAATAATCCTATTCTGAGATCTGAGTTCAAATCTAGTTTATGACTTCCTGATTGAGGAGTAAACAACAATTAGAACTGGCTTAGTTCAAAATTTATTTCAGTGATAGAATGAGCTAGACTTGTTAATGGGTGAAGTGCATATAAGGAAAGAAAAGAGTCAAGAGTAATTCTCTCCTGACTCTCCCAAACATTAAAACTGTCTGTAGTGCTTCTAGTGAGACCTGAATTCAGATCTTGCCCTTCAAAAATCTTATTTAACCTCTTTTGGATAGTCATTTCCTTATCTCTAAGTTAAAATTGTAAATTTTATACCATTGTTTAAGCTAGCCTGTAGCAAAGAATTACTTCATTCTATAAAGTTACATGGACATAAGAAATATATAAACCGCTGTCACTTAACTGCAAAGGAATAGTCCATCTTTGTCTTGTTTCTACATTTTAACTATAAAAATTACTGTCAAGTTGTACTAATGATTAAAAGTGAGATCTATAAACCATATCTATTCTGAAATGGAATCATTTGAAAACTACCTGTTTCTTTCCAAGATGTTTTCATAAATGCCAGTTCTAAGGCCTATTCTTAAAGACTTAAAAGGCTGTTCTCAGTAGCCCATTCTGCACAGTTATGTTCTGTCCTGTTTGAAACATATTTAATTTGACAAATTTCAACAAAAGGAAAAACTGAGAGTAAAAAAGAACATTGCAGAGCAGAGTATATTATGTACAAATAATTTTGCCAAACAATTGAATTTTCTATGTACTTCTTTGGGGAGGTATGAGCTTTAATTAAAATAAAAAATAATTAGAGTCTGCACAGATCAGCTTGCAGACTTCAGAGGGTAAGTGAACTGACTGCAGAAGCAACACAGCTTCTGAGACAGACCCCTGTTTCGGGCTCCAGACATCTGGTATCTTCCCCACCAGAGGAGAGGTGGCCACCCGGGAGTGCTCTGACTCCCCAGAGCAGGTGAGGGAGCCATCTTGTCTCCCTGGTCCCTCTGAGACCAGTCTGCACAGGTGAGAGTGTGGACTGCAGAAGCCACACAGCTTCTGGGACAGGCAGAAGCAACACAGCTTCTGGGCAGACCCTGTTTTGGGCTACAGACATAGGGCACCTTCTCCACCAGAGGAGAGGCAGCCACCTGGGGGGGTGGCGCTATGACCCCCAGAGCAGGTGAGGGAGTCAACTTGTCTCCCTGGTACCTCTAAGACCAGTGCATGTAGATCAGCTTGCAGATTTCAGAGGGTGAGTGATCAGACTGCAGAAGCTACACAGCTTCTGGGACAGGCCCTGTTTTGGGCTGCAGACATTCGGGAACCTTCCCTGCTAGAGAAGAGGTGTCTGACCAGGAGGGTTCTGACAGCCAGAGGAAGTGAGAGAGCCATCTTGTGTCTTGGGTCCCTCGGAGAGCAGTCTGTGCAGGTGAGCACACAGACAGCAGAGGCAACCCACCTTCTAGGACAAGCCCTGTTTCAGGCCTTCATCTTCAGCAAAGAGGCAGGTCTGAAGGACAGACCTCTGTGCAGCTTCCCTACAAAAGGAGAGCTTGCCTGAAGAGAGTACTCTGACCACTGAAACTCAGAAGATAGCTGAACTCCCAGGAGAGCTGACAGAGGCTAAGAGAATCACAGGAGGAACAGGCTCCAGCCAGAGACAACTATAATAACTAACACCAGAGATTACCAAATGGCTAAAGGAAAATGTAAGAATCTTACCAAAAGAAACCAAGACTGCTGACCAACATCAGAACCCAGCGCTCCTACCTCAGTCAGTCCTGGTTACTCCAACACACCCGAAAAGTGAGATTTGAATTCAAATCTTATCTCATGATGCTGGTAGAGGACTTTAAGAAGGGCATTAATAACTCACTTAAAGAAATACAGGAGAACACTGCTAAACAGGTAGAAGTCCTTAAAGAATCACAGGAAAACACTGCTAAAAAGGTAGAAGTCCTTAAAGAGGAAACACAAATATCCCTTAAAGAATTACAGGAAAACACAACCAAAAAGGTGATGGAATTGAACAAAAACATCGAAGAACTAAAAAGGGAAGTAGAAACAATAAAGAAAACCCAACTGGAGACAACTCTGAAGATAGAAACCCTAGGAAAGAAATCAGGAACCATAGATGTGAGCATCAACAACCGAATACAAGAGATGGAAGAGAGAATCTCGGGTGCAGAAGATTCCATAGAGAACATGGGTACAACAATCAAAGAAAATGCAAAATGCAAAAAGATCCTAACTCAAAACATCCAGGAAATCCAGGACAAAATGAGAAGACCAAACCTACGGATAATAGGAGTAGATGAGAATGAAGATTTTCAACTTAAAGGGCCAGCAAATATCTTCAACAAAATTATAGAAGAAAACTTCCCAAACCTAAAGAAAGAGATGCCAATGAACATAGAAGAAGGTGCAGAACTCCAAAGAGACTGGACCATAAAAGAAATTCCTCCCAACACATAATAATCAGAACAACAAATGCACTAAATAAAGACAGAATATTAAAAGCAGTAAGGGAAAAAGGTCAAGTAACATATAAAGGCAGGCCTATTAGAATTACAACAGAATTCCCACCAGAGACTATGAAAGCAAGAAGATCCTGCACAGATGTTATCCAGACCCTAAGACAACACAAATGCCAGCCCAGGCTGCAATACTCAGCAAAACTCTCAATTACCATAGATGGAGAAACCAAAGTATTCCATGACAAAACCAAATTCACACAGTATCTTTCCATGAATCCATCCTTTCAAAGGATAATAAAGAGAAAATACCAACACAAACTACACCCTAGAAAAAGCAAGAAAGTAATCCTTCAACAAACTGAAAAGAAGAAAACCGCAAGAACAGAATCTCAACTTTAACAACAAAAATAACAGGAAGCAACAGTTACTTTTCTTTAATTTATCTTAACATCAATAGACTCAATTCCCCAATAAAAAGACATAGACTAATAGACTGGCTACACAAACAGGACCCAACATTTTGCTACTTACAGGAAACCCACCTTAGGGAAAAAGACAGACACTACTACAGAGTGAAAGGCTGGAAAACAATTTTCCAAGAAAATGCTCCTAAAAAAACAAGCTGGAGTAACCATTCTAATATCGAATTAAAATTGACTTCCAACCCAAAGTTATCAAAAAAGACAAGGAGGGGCACTTCATACTCATCAAAGCTAAAATCTACCAAGATGAACTCTCAATTCTGAATATCTATGCTCCAAACGCAAGAGCAGCCACATTCATTAAAAAAACTTTAATAAACCTCAAAGCACACATAGCACTTGACACAGTAATACTGGGAGACTTCAACTCCCAACTCTCATCAATGGACAGATCCTGGAAACAGAAACTAAACAGAGACACATGGACACTAATAAAAGTTATGAAACAAATGGATTTAATAGATATCTACAGAACATTTTATCCTAAAACAAAAGGATATACCTTCTTCTCAGCACCACATGGTACCTCCTACAAAATTGACCATATAATCATTCAAAAAATAGGCCTCCACAGATACAAAAATATTGAAATTATCCCATGCATCCTATCAAATCACCATGTACTAAGGCTGACCTTCAATAACAGCATAAATAATAGAAAGCCAGTGTTCATGTGGAAACTGAACAACACTCTACTCAATGATACCTTGGTCAAGGAAGAAATAAAGAAAGAAATTAAAGACTTTTTAGAGTTTAATGAAAATAAAGCCACAACATACCCAAACTTATGGGACACAATGAAGGCAGTACTAGGAGGAAAATTCATAACTCTGAGTGCATCCAAAAAGAAACTAGAGAGAGCATACACTAGCAGCCTGACAGCACAGCTAGAAGCTCTAGAACTAAAGGAAGCAAATTCACCCAAGAGGAGTAGATGGCAGGAGATAATCAAACTCAGGGCTGAAATCAACCAAGTGGAAACAAAAGAACTATTCAAAGAATCAACCAAACCAGAAGCTGGTTCTTTGAGAAAATCAACAAGATAGATAAACCCTTAGCCAGACTAACTAAAGGGCACAGGAACAGTATCCTAATTAACGAAATCAGAAATGAAAAAGGAGACATTACAACAGAACCCGAGGAAATCCAAACCATCATTAGATCCTATTACAAAAGGCTATACTCAACAAAACTGGAAAACCTAGATGAAATGGACAACTTCCTAGACAGATACCAGGTATCCAAGTTAAATCAGGATCAGATTAACAATCTAAACAGGCCCATTTCCCCTTAGGAAATTGAAGCAGTCATCAATAGTCTCCCAACCAAAAAAAGCCCAGAACCAGATGGGTTTATTGCAGAGTTCTATCAGACCTTCTAAGAAGACCTAATTACAACTCTCCTCAAACTATTCTACAAAATAGAAACAGAGGTACTCTACTCAATTCATTCTATGAAGCCACAATTACTCTGATACGTAAACCACACAAAGATCCAACAAAGAAAGACAACTTCAGACCAATTTCCCTTATGAATATTGATGCAAAAATACTCAATAAAATCTTCACAAACGAAATCCAAGAACAAATCAAAATGATCATCCATCATGACCAAGTAGGCTTCATCCCAGGCATGCAAGGATGGTTTAATATACGGAAATCCATCAACGTAATTCAATATATAAACAAACTGAAAGACAAAAACCACATGATCATCTCCTTAGATGCTGAGAAAGCATTTGACAAAATCCAATACCCTTTCATGATAAAAGTCTTGGAAAGATCAGGAATTCAAGGCCCATACCTAAACATAATAAACACAATCTACAGCAAGCCAGTAGCCAACATCAAACTAAATGAGAGAAACTCGAAGCAATCCCACTAAGATCAGGGACAAGAAAAGGCTGCCCACTTTCTCCCTGCCTATTCAATATAGTACTTGAAGTCCTAGCCAGAACAATTCGGCAACAAAAGGAGATCAAAGGGATACAAATTGGGAAGGAAGAAGTCAAAATATTACTATTTGCAGATGATATGATAGTATATATAAGTGACCCCAAAAACTCCACCAGAGAACTCCTAAACCTGATAAACAGCTTCAGTGAAGTAGCTGGATATAAAATTAACTAAAACAAATCAATGGCCTTTCTCTACACAAAGGATAAACAGGCTGAAAAAGAAATTTGGGAAACAACACCCTTCACAATAGTCACAAACAATATAAAATACCTTGGTGTGAATCTAACTAAGGAAGTGAAAGACCTGTATGATAAGAACTTCAAGTTTCTGAAGAAAGAAATAGAAGAAGATCTCAGAAGATGGAAAGATCTCCCATGTTTATGGATTGGCAGGATTAATATAGTCAAAATGGCTATCCTGCGGAAAGCAATCTACAGATTCAATGCAATGGCCATCAAAATTCCAACTCAATTCTTCACTGAGTTAGAAAGGGTAATTTGCAAATTCATCTGGAATAATAAAAAACCCAGAATAGCAAAACTATTCTCCACAATAAAAGAACCTCTGGTGGAATCACCATCCCTGACCTCAAGCTGTACTACAGAGCAATTGTGATAAAAATTGCATGGTACTGGTACAGCGACTAACAGGTAGATCAATGGAAAAAAATTAAAGACCCAGAAATGAATCCACACACCTATGGTCACCTGATCTTTCCATCCAGTGGAAAAAAGACAGCATTTTCAACAAATGGTGCTGGCATAAGTGGTGGATATCATGTAGAAGAATGCGAATTGACCCATTCTTATCTCCTTTTATAAAGCTCTAGTCTAAGTGGATCAAAGAACTCCACATAAAACCAGAGACACTGAAATTTATAGAGGAAAAAGTGGGGAAAATCCTGGAAGATATGGGCACTGGGGAAAAATTCCTAAACAGAACAACAATGGCTTGTGCTGTAAGATCAAAAATTGACAAACAGGGCCTCATGAAATTGCAAAGCTTCTCTAAGGCAAAAGACACTGTCAAGAAAACAAAAAGACCACTAACAGATTGGGAAAGGATTTTTACCAATCCTAAATCTGATAGAGGACCAATATCCAATTTATACAAAGAGCTCAAGAAGCTAGACTCTAGAAATTCTAATAAAACCATTAAAAAATGGGGTACAGAACTAAACAAAGAATTCTCAAATGATGAGTACTGAAGGTCTGAGAAGCACTGAAAAAATGTTCAACATCCTTAATCATCAGGGAAATACAAATCAAAACAACACTGAGATTCCACCTCACTCCAGTTAGAATGGCTAAGATCAAAAATTCAGGTAACAGCAGATGCTGGCGAGGATGTGGAGAAAGAGGAACACTCCTCCATTGCTGGTGGGATTGCAAGCTGGTACAACCACTCTGGAAATCAGTCTTGAGGTTCCTCAGAAAATCAGATATAGTACTACCTGAATATCCAAAAATACCTTTCCTGTGCATATACCCAGAAGATGTTCCAACTGGTAATAAGAACACATGCTCCACTATGTTCATAGCAGCTTTATTTATAATAGCCAGAAGCTGGAAAAAACCCAGATGACCCTCAAGAGAAGAATGGATACAGTAAATGTACATTTACACAATGGAGTACTACTCAGCTATTAAAAACAATGAATTTATAAAATTCTTGGGCAAATGGATGTATCTGGAGGAGGATATCATCCTGAGTGAGGTAACCCAATCACAAAAGAAGTCACTTGATATGCTCTCACTGATAAGCAGATATTAGCCCAGAAATTTACAATACCCAAGATACAATTTTCAAAACACAAAAAAATCAAGAAGAATGAAGACCAAAGTGTGGATAATTTGTTCCTCCTTAGAATAGGGAACAAAATACCCATGGAAAGAGTTACAGAGACAAAGTTTGGAGCCAAGTTGAAAGAATGGACCATCCAGAGACTACCCCACCCCAGGATCCCATAATCAGCCACCAAACATAGACTCTGTTGCATATGCCAGCAAGATTTTGCTGAAAGGACCCTGATATAGCTATCTAGAGAGAGGCTATGCCAGTGCCTGGCAAATACAGAAGTGGATGCTCACAGTCATCTAAAGGAAGGAATACAGGGCCCCAGTGGAGGTGCTAGAGAAAATACCCAAGGAGCTGAAGGGGTCTGCAACCCTATAGGTGTATATTGTAACAACAATATGAACTAATCAGTACCCCAAGAGCTTGTGTCTCTAGCTGCATATGTAGCAGAAGATGGCCTAGTTGGCCATCATTGGTAAGAGAGGCCCCTTGGTCTTGCAAACTTTATATGCCCCAGTACAGGGGAACGCCAGGGCCTAGAAGTGGGAGTGGGTGGGTTGGGGAGTAGGTCGGGGTGAGGGTATAGGGTACTTTCGGGATAGCGTTTGAAATGCAAATAAAGAAAATATCTAATAAAAAAGAGAAAAAATATTAACCATCAGCTGTAATCAAAGTGAAGTGGAAAGTACTTAGGTCTTATAAAGATTCTTACTAATACTATCCCTCATTGATACTGTCCTTCTGTAGTAAGGAACACTAATGTTTTAAAGATGTATGAGATCAAACAGCTAATTAGGGGGCTGGNAAAAAAAAAAAAAAAAAAAAAAAAAAAAAAAGCTAATTAGGCCACAGCCACAGGAAGGCTCACCTCTAGTGCAAAGCCATACTGCTCCAGTTCAGTATAGATGAGTCCACGGTTAATGAAGGTATTTAATGCTATGTTTTCTCCAGCATCAAGAAGCAGCACAATTCCATAATCTCTTAAAGCCTAAGAAAGAAAACATGCACTTATAGCCGAGATACAACTCTCTAGAGCCTTGCTTAGCCACTGCTCTGGGTCACATATGCTTCCACCCAGAGTGGGATCTCAGAATCCACTCTGGAATGTGACATAGCCTAGCTATGCTAGATTTGATATATAGTATGGCTAGTGCTGCTTTTAAGTAAGTACTCACTGTGCCTGTGGTTCACATGCCATCTGTTTGCCACCCATGAATGCTCCTATGCATTGCATAATTTAGAAGGAAAGGACACCCCCAACCCTGCCCCAACAAAGAATACTTTCTCCACATAACATACTCACATGAATACAAATTGGAGATCACTGTTTGAAATTTAAATTCTTTTTAGCATGTTATTGCCTTCCTCACTGAAGTCTAAACTGCAGGAGGCAAGTGTTTAATCTTTTCACCACCTTGGATTGAGCGACAAGCATCCTGCTTTCACATGCAGGCACTTGGTAAGTTTTAATCAAATGAATCAACCAGAAACCAGTGAAAGGGATGACAATAGGACTGAAGAGGGAAACAGGGAAATCAACATATGTTGATAAGCATGCTGATTGTTTTTAAAGCTCTAACTAAGCTCAAAGAATTAATCTAGTGAGAATGCATCCTTTACTCTTATTGTTTTCTACTTACTGAATAGACAGCTTCATTGATCTCTCCTCTGCTCTAAGTATTAAGGAGCCAAATTCTTCTAAATCATTATAGTGGCTATTTTGTTCAAAAGAGCCATATGGTTGGTCAGACAAGGGTCAATTCCTGTATGACTGAAGTGTTGGCTGACTCAAAAATGACAAATAAATAAAATTTAAGATTCTGTTCATCTGCCCTTCTCTCCTATTTCCTAGCACAGGTGTCTAAAGAATATGTGTGGCTAGAAATTATATATATCATATATATTATATACATATTATATATATATACATATACACACACACACACACACACACACACATATATATATATATATATATATATATATATATATATATATATATATATACACTGTGGCTTAAATATAAATAATGCTAGGCCTATATAAATATTTAGTAATACTTGAAGAACCACCACACTGTTGACCACACCTTTTCTGACTCATTCTTTCCAAAGACCCACAGAATGTAAGATGGCCTAGCAATCTGTCAGGCAGCTGAACAGAAGGAAAGATTTCACAGAAGCCAAGTATGTATGGTGGAGATGGAAAGACTGAAGGTCCTTTCTACTGTGCTTTCTTTCTTTCTTTCTTTCTTTCTTTCTTTCTTTCTTTCTTTATTTATTTATTTATTTATTTATTTATTTTTGGTTTTCTTTTTGTTTTATTGCTCCTTGAGATAGTGTCATACCATGTACCTATTTGGTCAGAACATGCTTTGATACCTACCACATTGGTCTTGAACTCCTGATCCTTATGCCTCAGATCTCTAGATTCTGAAATTACTGACATTTTCCAGAATTGTCTAACCTAAAAGTTTTGGTCAAGAATGGGAGAGCCACAGCCTTCTCTGAATTTATGTCATCTGTTGCTATTACTAGATGCTGAGTTTAAGAAAAGTTTCCTAACTTGAAGTTTGTCTCCTTAGCCACCAAGCTGGAATATTAAAATTCAATACGTATTTTAGACTCTACTTACCAAATACAGCAGGAGTGTGAGGTCACATGTGCATATAAAAATACCATGTTGAAATTTATTTTAAAACTTCTGAATCAGCTAGCTTGACAAATTGCCAGAGATATAGCTCAGTGGTTAAAAGCACTGGCTGCTTTTCCAGAGAACCCTGTTTCAATTCCCAGTACCCACGCGACAGTTCACAACCATCTGTAATTCCAGCCTCAGGGAATCCAACTCTTCCTCTTACTGTGGGCACTGCATGAACACAGTGCTCAGACTTACGTACAGGCGAGACACTCAAACAACTTACAATAATAATAACAACAAAATAAAGGCTGAAGTCAGTCTAAAGGACCCTTTGCCACATGTTCACAAGGCCAACATACCAGAGCACTTGTAAAAAGCAGGTGTGCACAGTACAAATTTTCCACTCTACTGCTTCTAGCACTGTAGCAAACTTGACCTTTCTCTACCCTTGGCCCACTACCACCCTTTGAAGTGCCTTTTATTCCCTTAATAAGCCCACTCTTTTCCTTCTAGTATCCACACGTGTGTCTGCCCAGTCCTTGTTTGGGGACACAGAAACCTGGAAATCCCAGTGCTGCTCCCCTTCTCTCAATCTCTGCCTAGAATTGAAATGCCTTGCTTATGTATTGGTAAGAATTTAGCCCAGTGCTTGTCATACAATAAGCCATAAGGAAGAGGTAAGAGTTACTGTTTTCATGATTAAAGAATAATAGAGTCAAAATCGACCATGCTGTTCTAAGGCTATGTGAACTCCTGCTGAAAGGGGGAAACTGACGATCTGAAAGCCAGCCTGGTAGAACTATTATATGTATAAAGCCCTCCTCTATGGGTGCTGAAGAAAGAAAACAAACATGTAGCTTGCCCTCTCCCTGTCTAACTTCATGACCCACTGGCTGGATGAATCAATCTGACAAGCTAGTTGATTCAGAAATTCCAAAATAGATTCCAATCTCTACTTTCGTCCAAATATAATTTTGTAACTTTTCAGAGGGGGGTACAATACAGCAAACATGAACAGAAAAATCTCTTTAGAGATTTCAGTTGATTCAATTTCAATGTATTTCTTCAGCTTTGTGTTTCAATAATACATATTTCGATTTCGGTGTTGTTTAAGTGCCTGTACTTGAAAATGACAGTGACTGCTTTTTAAGTTATTAAAATTTCGAAAAAAGGAAAAAAAACCCAATTCACCATGCTTAGATTTTAGGAAACTCTATCCTTAAAGAATGCACATGCATGTTACCTCAGTGATGAAAGAAATGTTGAGAGGCAGGTGAAGGAAGGCAAGGGGGAGGAGGTGACACTTTGAAATGACATAGTATCTAATCCAGAGTCAGAGAGCTTCAAAAAGCTACCTAAGGACTGTGAACTCAGAAACAAACAAACAAATGTGTGACTGCCAGGGCAGGTTTCTAATTCCAGGTGTGACTTGGATGAGTTCTGTGGCATCTCCCTCCTGACATTTCATTGTAAAATGAGCAGATGAAATGCTCTGGGGTGCAGGCACCTTGAAAATCACCAATATTTGCAACCCTGTTTTGGTCTCATTTATTCAGGCTGTTTTGCATGATCTTCATTAACCAGGAAATGGCTTTTCCACACAACTGAGATAACAGAAGAGAGTTCCTTGCCCAGCCCACTGTTTGGCCTGTTTGGCAGGAATGGGGGGGTGGGGGGGTGTAAGGTATGCTCACAGGCACCTGATCTGTAGATCCCTTCTAATGATCCTTTGATTGGCTGCTCAAATCTTAACAATTGCCTTGTTAAAAAGTAATTATGCATTTGTCTACATTTCTAGAGGAAGACAAACTTGCTGGGCTAGCTCTTAGGAATATTGCATTCTTCTGTGTGGACCATTTTTCTCAACCTCTGTCTCCTCTGTGACTTCTAAATCCACGGATGCTCTAAACAGATTTGGCTAAGTTTTACAGAGACTGAGGAGTGTGTCTGCCTAGGACAATGGGAATGTGGAGTCTACAAGGGCACCCACCTCTGCAGAAGTGAGGAGGGAAAGACCAGAAGATACAGAGGAGAAGAAGCAAGAGCAAGAAACAGAACACAAAGAACTTACAGGTGTGTGATCACAGAGCTAATTCTCATTGAACTCAACCCTACTGATGAGGCGTGAGACAAGAAGATTAGAAAATACAAATAAGTTTGATGGAGAAATAGGGTTGTTGCAGCAACACATTTTTTAAGACCTGGTTAGGCCTATAAAACACAAGTGCAAAGCAACAAGTTCCTGTCAACAACCCCTGCTGGTGGATCCCATTACTCTATGCTCTTCACTACCTATAGAGTCTCAGAATTATACATCAAACACCATTGTGAACTGCTCTAGCTTGCGTCCAAGTTTTAAGAGAGTATTACCAGTGATCACTTCTATAAAATCCTGTAGAGTAGTGTTATCAGTAAAATATCTATTCAGATGATACTTACAGAATGGATCCTAATTTATGCTGGCTTTAAAATAGTTCTACAAGCATTATAAAAGGAATCGACGGTGCAGAAACTGCATGAGGTAATTTTGCACTAAGAAAAAGTCAATAGTATTTGAAATGGTTCTTTGTAGTTTCTTGAGTTTTATGTGTGTATTTCCATAGACATTATTTTTCAAGACTATATCTGAGATAAAGAAGAAAGTACGGGTGCTTTAAACATGCTTAAAAGTGCTTAACCATGTTGCTTATGAAATATTGCTTATTGATTGCTTGTCTAATTCAAGAAGCCACTGAATGCAATCTCTCATTTACTAAAATGGCTACTTACCATCTGATGTTCCCCTATCTTGGTGTAACACTGGGCTCTGTTATAATATGCTGTGTAATTGTTCTTGTCCATCTTGACAGCTGTAGATAAATCTTTAATACCTAGCTTGTAACTCTGCAAGGAGAAAGAAAGTATGAACCAGATAAATCATAACAGGCAAGTTGAACCATAAAATAAGTATGCAATCCTATTAGTATTTGAAGCATTTAAATTAATACTATGAAGCTAATCTTCTACATAGTTCATTAAGACGATCTTGGTAGGGATTCTGACAGTTTGTTCACCTACAGATAAAATTGAGGAAGTCAGCAACTTAAATTGAAGCAATTATGGGCTAGAGGGCTGACTCAACTGTTTAGACGTGATCCGATGATACGGTTTCCTGGGTCCAAGTTAAAGGTCGTGGGTGTTGACTGTTGACGGACATTCAACATTAGATCAAGGTACTCCAGTTCGTGGGAGAAGAACACATGTGTCCATGACATGTGTCTATCATGCGTTTGTATTTACTCCCGTTTGTAAGTATGTTTATTCAATTTTTACTTATTTTAGAACTTTTATCGACTTAAGCAATTGTTACTGGTATTGCTATATGGCCTGGAGAAATTGATACTGGTTGCATGAGAGTTCACATTCCTCTGGTGAACACTAAAGGACTGACTGCCTTCTGCCACTCATACTGCTACACTGTCACATTCTCCACTCACACTTCTGCATCCCTTCCATTCTTCTCTAATATCTCACGTCATCACGTGAACATGAACTTTCATGGAATTGATACACAAGGCTTGTACATACCTTTGCTTTAGGTGATAAAAGTATCCCATGTGGGGATGTAATAAAGAAATGTCAAAGATAAAATCAGGGAGAAATAAATCATTTCACACAGCATCAGTTATCATAACCTTTTGCCCAGGAATTTCTATTTAGGAAACTCAAACAATTAATTTGGTCCCAGCACATGTAAGTGTGTTACTCAAATGAATAGTAAAATATAGAAACATCCCAAATGTCCAACCATCAAGTAATTAAATATAAGTAATGCTGGAGTATTATGTATCGTATAGCCAAAGATTATGCCTAAAGAACAGGGAACACCATGATTATATAAATACCATAATCTCACTTCAAGTAGTTGAGGAAAAGTAGAAAGTGAGTGAACTCTTAACAACCCTAGAAGCTTCCACTCTAAACCCTTAGTAATCTAGGCAGGAATGGCTTACTCTGTTGTAGTATTTCAGAACTCCTCTGCAGATGTAGGCACGCACACTCTCAGGGTAAAGTTTGATGGCCTCGTTACAGTTCAGAATGGCTTTGGAGTATCTGCCCTTTAAACCATAATAAGCTACTCGGCTTAAATATGCCTGTTCAGAGAAGGGAGAAAGCAAGATATACAATTTAGTAAACTCTTCAGTTCTACCATAATATATAGAACCTCAAACAAATCTATGGTACCTAGAGACAATATTAAAATATAACTTTTCCAATTTTTCATTAAAAAGTTAAACATGGAGCATAACTGAAATAATTAATTGAGATCAGATTTATGGCTAACACTTGGATTCAGTAATTGTTAGTGTGTGGCCCACTGTTTGCTTTCTCTAGATTTTCCCTAAGCTATCAGAAAGCCAGTTGTATTCACCATATTTCTTCACTACATTTCCTCAAGTATGATGTTCCTGTGAAAAAATACCTCACCCTACATAACTACACCATCATTATTTACCTAGAATGGTTACTAATATTTTCCTAAAATTATCTAGTATTTAGACAACTAAAATTTAATTTGAAATCAAGAGTGAGTTAAATTTCATGTACTGAATTTTGTGTTGTCCCTGAAATGTATTAGGAGGCAAAATCCATGTGATATGAAAGCAAAAAAACTAATAAATTTTATAGCATATCATTGAAATTGATAACAAATAAATTAATGTATTTGACATAGTTACATATATTACAAGTCTCAAAATATTTTACAAATGTAATATTAATGTTAAAATACATGAATATTTTTGTTCCAAAGAATAAAAAATATTGGGTTATCAAAATATACTTAATTGGTATCAGATATGACAACATGTATCTGTAATCTCTACATTTGAGAGGCAGAGGCAGAGGCAGAAATAACAGGAGTTCAAGGCCATTCTTTGCTACATAACATGAAGAAGGGAAAGAAAAGAGGGAGAGAGGGAAAGAGGGAGTAAGGGAGGGAGGAGGGAGGGAGAACTAAGAGAAGGAGGGAGGGGGATGGAGGGAAGGAAGAAGGAAGGTAAGGATGGGGAGAAAGATAAAGACAGAGACAGAGAGACAGAACCAACTGCCTTTATTAGAAATTACATATAAACTATTTAATAGTTTCACCCAGACTAACATTCTCCCAAATTACTGATATCATTTCTTTAAATACCTGATAATGTTTGGGATTTAGGGTAAGTGCCCGATTAAAGTCCAGAATTGAGTTTTGCTTGTTGAGTTTTACTTTACAAAGTCCCCGATGATAAAAGGCTTCTGCAAAATCAGGATTTGCTTTCACAGCTTTTGTAAATGATTCAAAAGCCTGAAAGAATATGTTTATGCACATACACTTAGTGACAGAATACATGAATTTAGAAGATTAGCAAAGTATGGAACTGTTATTGAAAAGCTTCACTTGAATTTTTAGGGGACGGGGATAGTATTTAAAATTAATTCTCCCAAAGATCCTTGTGGAACAAACAAGTATAATCTTTAGAAATAAGTCAGACTTATAATTAAAAGTCTCATTATTTTCAGACAAATATCTACATAATCCATGTTGTTAAGCACAGTACTTTGAAGTTTAGTTTCAATCATTATTCTTTGGATTTCATTAATTCAAAAAAAAATGACAGGCATGAATGTTCAGTTCTCCATGATTGTCCAAGAGCTATAGCAGATACATAATTATTAAGTTTCAGGATAAAAGGATGCCACAATTCTCCAATGTATGTAGTCACCTTAACCAATTTAAATTTGATTTGAATTCTTCAGTTATCAATAAGGAAAGTCAAAGAATGTTCTAATCATTAACCATTTCATCTACAGCACATTGAAATACTCAGTTTAACGATTTACAATTTAATAAATCAAGTTAGTGAGGTGATATTATTTTGCTACAATAATTTCCTACAGTTACACTTATTATTTTGGTGAGAAATGTGTATTATCTTTAAAATGTTATTGACAAGTTAGTATCAAATAAAATGTTCTGATATTTAATTGAAAACAGTTCATGGGAAACAGGAGTACAGACTGCCTGCTACAAGCTAAGCTTTACAAGTAGTTTTCGTCAGTTCACGTCTTGCATTACTGAGGGCAGTATTCAGAAACAGAACCCAATGCAAGCAATCAGTTTGGAGAGTCCCAAATAATCTCTGCTTCTAAACAGATAGACACCATTGGTTCCTACATTACTTCTCCCTTTTCTCCTGATGGGGTGGGCAGAGGGTCCCCTGGTTCCACCTAGTGTTTGGCTGTGACTCTCTACAACTACTTCCTTTAGTTGCTGCATGGTGCCCCTCTGATGACAACTGAGCTGGGCACTAATCTATGAGTATAGCAGAATATCATTAG